>JAFELL010003035.1:0-21178 GCA_019059645.1 Caranx melampygus | reverse complement strand
TGGTCGTCCTGACGCCTCGCGTACAAACAGCTGACAGAGTGAGGACTGTGAACATGTGGATCACATCAGGGTCACACAGAGAGAGCAGGAGCTTAAAGCAGAAGAAATGTTTTGGTTGGATTATGTAAAAACTGTTAAAGCTCGGGGACGTTATTAAACCACCGTGTGGTGAAACCCTGCAGGGAAAAACAGCGTGGTGAGGATGTGGGTTTGATTCCTGTGTTTTCACTCTGTGGTTACGACACCAGAGCTTCACAGGTTTCTGCTGCGGTCCAGTGTTTTTCTGCACCTGTGACAGGACGAGGGACTTTGTCCTCTGGACAGACTGTGACTGTTTAACTCGGTGCTGCTGGTTAATGAGGAGCTGCTCGCTGCAGAGCCAACAGCCAACAGGCCGCTGTTACAAAACCACAGGAAGTGAAGGGAGGGAACAAAGGATCCTGACTCGGACGTTTCTAGAAGCCGCCTCAGTTTCCTAAACAGAGAAAAGAGACGTGAAGGATCAGAGCTGAGACCAGTCCACTGTTCAAGTCCCCGAGGACTTCATTAGTCTGGTTACAGATGAGTTTAGGCCCGACTCACTGATTCAGTACAACTACATCACTGCTCCTGATCGAGCCAGACACATACAGGCCCGTCACATGTTTAGATTCTTCTCCATGATGCAGTACCATCTGATCCGTCCTGACGTCGACACGATGGAGTCAGTCTGGGATCAGATGGAGAGACAGAAGAGAACTATGGCACGTTCTCCACGTTGCTTCAACAACCTGCCAGACAAGAACCTGGGAAACAGTCTGCAAGGTGTCTGCAGGTGAACTGGAACTGATGATCTGATCGAGGTTTCTTCTGTCAATCGAGGATGATGTTCATCTGTAAATAAAGACTGTTCATGAAAACATCTTCACTTTCCTCACAGTGCCTAAAACGTTTGCACAGTCCTGTAAAAATCAAACATACAGGATCCAAACGTAAAAACCAGTCTCCATGACCAGATCTGAGGATCGTCCTGTGTGCAGCAGCACATCAGCTCTGGGTCGGTCTCCTGTCGTGTCATGGATTCACCAGATGTTGGAAACTCGACTGTATCACATCATCGGTGCGTTAGATTTGTCGGCTGCACCTTCATTCCCAAAGGTGTCCACTGGGTTCAGGTCTGGAGACCAGGAGGGAGGAGGGAGGAGGAGGCTCACTGTTTCACTGTTGATCATGTGACTGGGACAGGAGTCTGAACTACAACAGCTCCGTCTCTTCACATGATGCCAGGTCTTTCTGTCGTCTCCTGTCCTGTCTGTGTGGACCGAGGATCAATGGACGATGAGCTCAGCGATCGATCGTGTCTTCTCTAAATGAACTTCTCTATGTTACTGCTGACAGGAGTGATGAGAGGACTTGATCTCTGTGACTCTGTAGCGTCATCGTCCTGCTGCTCGATGGTGAAGATGAGACGAACTTTTAGACCCTAAGACTTCCAGACCAGGACTGACTGGTCCAGCAGCAGCAGCAGTCTGGACTGTTGACACAAGGCTTTAAATAGTTTGGTAGCAGAGAACAAAGCAGCAGCAGCTGGAGCTCCACAGTCACTTTAACATCATATAAACCCACATGTTAAATTGAGAAGTGAACTCACATTAAAAACATTATTTAAAGTGGAGCAAAGAGGAACCTTAATGACAGAGAGGAAACAAGCTGCAGGTCTCATTTGGGACCAGGACCAGTGTGATGGATGGACTGTGAGGTGAGGCGAGGGGGGGCGGGGGTTGTTATTTCCTGTTGTGTTCCCAGCATCCATTAGTCACTCGATGTAAAGTTACCACACATTGTGATTATAGGTAAAGAGACTTTTTCTCTCTCTTCCTGCCTCCTGCCTGTTTTACCTCTCGGAGTCAAACTGAAACTGACTTTCACTGAAAATGAAAGTGAACAACAACACAACACACTTCATCATGTCACTGCGTCTATTGTCGGTGTGTGTTTGTGTGCGACCTGCGCTACTTTTAAATTTCACCCTGTACTGACAGCTGTGGCCACAGAGGGCGCCACTGGGCTGAACTATTGTCACGCTGCTAAAGAGAGTTAGCATGTGCCTCTGTCCAGTTATCGATTAGCCTTGGGTTAGCCTCCGAGCAAGACAGCAAGCTATGCTAACGATGCTAACAGTTGTTAAACCAACATGCACCAAAGTCTCAGCTCCACCCCTTTCCCCATATTTGGATTACCTGGGAGTTAGGAGGGCGGAGTCAGACACTGCCAAAGATGGCGACGGTGCAGCAGCTCAGACAGCTGTGGGCGGAGTCACAGAGGAGGCGTCCATCTTTGTTTACAGCCTGTGGATGAGCACAGATTAGCAATGAGAGAAAGTCAATATAAAGCTTGAGGCTTGATTCAGGTCTGAGCTCCATAAAGCCTTTAACAAGGCGACTGCATCATCAACACACGACTTCTCCTCTCAGTTCATGGAAATGTGAAGCTGTGGAGCTCTGTGTGTTTTCACAGGCAGCTAATCTCTGACTGCGCTCTTTTCCAGATGTCAGATCTGTACTGTCGAACTTTTCCACTGGTTTCCTCACTGAGTCGACTCTCTCCTCAATCACACACTCACACTTCACTTTCCACTGAGACGGTGAAGCACATAGGCTTCATGGCTGCTTGTTCATTAGCTGTGTTTATAACAAACAGAGCCGAGGGCCTTCAGCCGTTTTCCTTGGCTGCAGCAGTTTCCATAAAACCAAATAATCCTATCGAGTGATGCTGCCGACACACACACATACACACACACAAGAACACACACACACATGCACTGTTGTTATGTGACCAGACCGGTGACAACTTCGACTGTCCTAGTTTAAATAAAGTTGTTTTTGTGGCCGTGAAGTGAAGCGTCCGATCAGCTGCAGCTCAGTTATATTCAGTCATTACTCTGGACATTCCCTATAAGAGCTCATGTCTCTGGGAGCTGAGCAGCCAAAGCCACAGCATCCCCAGCCCCAGCCCAGCACTAACTACTGACCCTGTTAAACCACAGAGCCAAACCAGTCTGGACCCACCCAGACCAGGAGGAGCGCGGGCCAAACCCCAGACTCTGGACAGACCAGACCAGACCAGAGGAGAGCAGAGCCGAGCCAGGATCCACCAGGCCAGTAAAAGAAAAAAAAGAAAGGGCTCATTCCTGGTCACCAAACCAAACCTCAGGAGTCAGGACGTTTAACTCCTGCAGCGTCCACAGGTGCTTTTCTCATCACATTCAACTAACTTTATTTAAAACGTTGCAGACATCCTGACGGCGCAGGTCAGCACACGGTTTCTCCTCGTTCAGTTTTTTTGTGAATCAACTTCCATCATTCAACTCACACGTCAGATGGTTTGTATATTATATAGAAGGAGGAGGAGGAGGTGTGACCTTCATCAGCCGCAGAGGATCCTCCCAGTGGAGAAGGTGACCTCCTGCCCTGTCATCCAGCGCATAAACACCAAGAGAGGAGGCTCCAAGCCTCCGACTGTTTTCTGACTGATCCAATAAAAACAGAGCAGATTTCAGAATAAAACACTCAGAGAAACCAAATCCTGCAAGTTGTTGGATGGTGGGTCCAGGTGGTGGGCGGGGCTTGGTATGACTGCTTTGTAGTGACATCACAAAGTGACAGGAAGTCCTGATGACTGGTTTTAAGGCTCAGGACCTAGAGCTGCTTTATAATCACACTACACATGGACGTCTACCTTTATACTGTATGGAGCTTTAAGACTCACGTCTACATTGGCGTTTTTCCATCTTATGCAGCTTTAGGTTGAGTCTTAGTGCAGAGCCTATAACAACGTGCTGCGGTGAAGTTGACGGTGGCTCTGCTCAGTCTCTGATCCTGTTTTTCTCTCCTCTCTCTCTGAGCTGTGGTCCAGTGTTTTGTCCAGGTTCACTTCAGCTGTGGAAAACCCAAAAACCATTTATGCAAATCAAGTGACTCTGAAGGCCAAGCCACGTCCAACCAGCTGAGTTCACTGCACCGAAACACACACACACACACACACACACACACACACACACACACCCTCTGTATCTTTGTCAGTGTTGTGTGCTGCCAAAAACACAGGATCATCCTGAGGTTCAGAGAGGAGAGTGTGTAATTTCAGTGAGATGTTCAGACTAATGACAGAGTTCATGTAGAGGGCGGGGTACTATGATAGTGCACCGTGATGCCCTGGTGTGTGTGTGTGTGTGCGTGTGTGTGATGGTATGTATTTTTAAAAATTGCTTTCAATCAGATGGAGAGTTTCGTACCCTTCAGTGTGATAACAGCCTGTGTGGTCTTTAACTGCACATGTGCATGTAATTCAAGTGTGAACATGTGTTTGCAGTCACATGTTTGTATGTGTGTGTGTGTGTGTGTGTGTGTGTGCGTGTGTCTTTCTAGGAGTTTGAGCTGAGAGCATCTTCCTGAAGTTCACAGAGGCTGCAGCCACAGGGAGACTGTTGTGGAGCTGGATGGAGGTTTTGGTGGTGGCTGGGTGGGACAGAGACACAGAGACTGTCAGTGGTGGAGGAGCCTCACGCCTCAAACAACTTCACAAACACTAAGACTCCCATGATTCAGTGTTTCTGACACTTATGTTTCGTTTCCTTCATGAAAACGCTGCCCAGCTCATTAACAATGTCAGCAGTGGAGCTGAACCCTGTAACTGTCACTGTCTTGTTGCTTCATCACTGTAACAGGTGCCGTTGTGCCACTAACTCATGTTGAATGTTGATATATCATGAATATTTACATTCCTCTTTCAAATCTACCAGAATTAAACCTGTATTTTGAAAAACTATTGTTCAGCAGTGTTTGTTGTTTCTATGGCGATAAGACCAAGGCAGCGATGAGTCTGATGGATCCAGGTAAACTACCTCACAGAGACGGAGAAAACACAACAAGCACAAACTGTGTGAAACTCAGCGTCAGGCCTGTGCAAATCGTTCAGAAGTGTAGTTTTCAGGAAAAGTGCTCACTCACACACACACACGCACACACACACACACGCAGCCTCCTCCCTCCATAAAATAAAGAGAGAGAGAGAGAGAGTTTGAGACAGACGCACCACAAACTCAGGAATGTGGAGTTTACATGGGCAGCTTTATTTGGCCTGGAGAAAATGTTCCCTCATTGAGCTCAGAAAGCCACATCCCTCACTCACTCACACACACACGCGCACACGCACGCACGCACACACACACCCATGCACATGCACACCCACCCACATAAAGAATATCTCCATAAAAACACCCACACACAAAGCAAAAGTCCAAATAAAGTTCCATCTGTTATTAACATCTAATATTCCTGCGTCTCTCGGAGCTGCAGCAGCTTCGTGCCTCTGAGCTGCAGAGGAAACCCCACGGGCCGACGCCTTATTTACAGCCAGCTCAGCACATATAGACAGATGGGACGAATTTATGATGATGGGTATATGGTGATGTCACAACAAATCATTTCAGGGTCAGCAGAGAGACGCTGATGAATGGATCCGGCAGCTCATTACTTGGTATGAGACAAACGTGAGTTATGCTTCATGTAAAAGGGCTTTAAATCCTGACTTTAAGTCCCTGCTGTGAGTGAAGCTCCAAACATGCAGAATCCTACATTTCCCATAATGCAACCAACTCATCTGACAGTTTGCTCTGCAGCAGATTATCAGGTTGTGATAAATCAGCGAGGAGGTGTTTACCGTCTCTCTGTGTCCAGTCACAACTTTCTGCTTCGCTCTCAACCAGCTGTTTCCAGAGGAACATCTGTAAACAGCAGCTGGAGGAGACCAAACAAAGATCAACTTAAAAACCGGTGTCATGTCAATGACTATTTTGTTCTGCTGCAACATAAGTGGCAACAAGACCATGATACTTGAGTAGTGAAAGTCTGATGTGGGTACAGCTCAACTGTTTAGAAACAGCAGCATGGCGTGTATGTATGATATATAATCTATACGTCAGTGAACTCTGGTCTCCTCTGTCTCTGCAGCGACCTCAGTCTGTTTTAACTCAGATGCAGCAGATGAAAATAGCCGTAACCTCCGGGTTAATAATGATTTAGACGGGCTTATCTGACAGAGAAGCAGCCTGGGCCGGGCGCTGCCTGTGTGTGATGTGGCCTGGCGAACTCTCAGACATGTTTGAAATGCATGTACTTACATGGTGAAAAGGGCTAAATGTGCCTACGATCCGAAACATCTGTCTGACTGCGGTAACAGCTCAGCACAAATCTGGACAGTGGTCAAATCTCTGGAGGGCATGACTTCATCCACACACAGGACTGGACTCTGAGGTCGGGATGATTAAAAGGAGGTTTAATGCTTCATCAAATCTAGATCCTTGTTTGATCAACACTAGAAACCAGAGGTGCATGATGAAACCAGAGCCACTGTTTCTGAGGAAGAGGAGGGTTTACTATTTTGAAGTCCAGTGTGTTTTGTGCTTTAGACTTGAGGCTGTTTAAAGACAGCATCTTTAAACGGTCTCTGGACTGATGAGGCTGGAGGACTGACTTAGGACATTTAACATGTAAAAGATGGAGTTCCACAAGGTTCGATTTCAGGCCCACAGTTGTTTACATCATGAATAAATATAGACTGTAAAACTTTTATGCAGATGATTCTGTTCTTTTCCTCCTCTAACTGTTATCATGTGACCTCAGGTCTCTGCTGTGTCAGAGTTTAACGCTCAGTCATCTTCTCTGAATAAACGATGGTTAAAAAATTAATAAAACAGTTGTTTCTTCACAGATGTTCTGGTTGCAGCGACGTCAGTGGAACAAACGTGACAGTGACTCATGTAGAGCCCTATGAGCTCATACCTGAGTGGGCTGCTGTCATTACAGCACTGAGACAGACATGTGGATGGATCAGGTCCGATTCAAACAGCTGACACTGTGGTGAACGAGCGCCGTTCGTTAGACCTCACCGAGTGGGAGATGTGGACGTGGACATGTTTTCCATGTAGGACTCAGAACAATGTGACGTTACAGCTAATTTACTGCTGGGCCCTTGTAAATGTCTCCACTCTAACCACAATATAAACCACTGCTGAAATACTACAGGTCTTAAAACCAAGTTTCGGCTCGTTCTGCATCACATGAGTTTACATTACATCTTCGTTAATCTGCACTGAAATAAAGTTGCAGACAAATGAGCAGTTAATGACTTAACCTGTATTTGGCTGCATCCATCAGGTGAATTCTGGGATATGTTGGACCATGGAGGACCCACCTGTTGGAGTGCAGACGACCTGGATTCTTACTTTGTCGTCTTTGTTGGCTGTTCAGCACAAACTGTGTATTCCACATGGATCAACCCTGGGACCACTTCAGTTCTGTAAGCACCTGCTGCCATTGAACTACTTGTCTATAAATATCAATCAGTGTAGAAGATAAGTAGTCAACAGTCCAGGGGACAGTAGAGAGGTGTACCGAATACATTAAGGGGTTCAAAATGTAAGAAAGTGTCACACTGGAGGACGACAACCACAATCTGGAAACTCAACAGTCTTTATAAACGGTGCCAGTCAGTTCTGTTGACACAGGGCACCATTTTGCAGCAGCTGACGTACCAGCTGTGCAGACCTGAAGATCAGCTACAGACATTAAGAGCAGCTCCACCAACCTGCTCAGATATAGTGCAGAAGAAGCAGAAACCTGACGACTGAGTAAACACACCAGGCAGCTCACTGAACCACTGATCAGGAGCTGTGGAGGTGGACGACCTCATAAATCCACAGACACAACTCGTGTTGTACCAAAACAAACATGGAGGCCAAACTGCAGCTCTGCTGCGTGTAGACATTAGTGCAGAGAGGAAGCAGAGGTGTGGAGTTTACAGAGGGAAGTGGAACTGAGTAAACTTTGTGAAATGAAGCTTCAGGTGAAGCTGTTTATTCACTGGGACGTCTCCTTCAGTCGATGCATCAAATGTCAGACACGGTCTCACCCTGGTTTTCATCATACTCATCATCTGAAATACGAGTCCCTGACTTCAGCCTGAGGTTTGTTGTCGTTTCTGACCCTGGTTGTGTGTTTTCCTGGGTGTAGAGACCCTCCGTCCCGGCAGAACAAACATCAGAGCTGAAGACGCTCACTCAGCCCGAGCTGCCACTTCAACATAAACACGTCAGCCCACGGGCAGGGATTTAAACCCTGAGCCCAGTTTAGTCCATCCAACCATGAAGTGAAGCAACTTGCACTGTTTCACACTCAGACGTGAAATACACACTGAAAATAAACCCCCCGGTTTCCTATAGCTCACAGTCTGGGTGTGTTGTGTTTGGCTGCCGTCAAGATGTGCCTCACTGATACAGGGAAGTCACACATGGTGAAATCCTGAGGACAAAAGCTGCTGCGCAGAGTTTGATTTTAACGTTTACAACTGGTTTCATGTTGAATGTGATGAACATTTACATCACAGCAGCATCTTAGCTCTTTGATTGGCTCCCAACCAACAAACATTAGTGGAATAATAATACAATATTAGCTGAGATAATAAATAATCAAAACTGTGAATTAACTTAAATTACCATAAAGTCACAGGATAGTTCAAGTGTCCATCAAAGTTTATTTAAGCTGCTCATTGAAAATGTTGTTTTTGTCAGTCTAACTTTACTGAAGCAGTGAGTCCTGGGGTGTTGCGTTCTCACTGAGACCTTGTTTCATGGTTTATTTCTCTCATCTCTGTCTAATCAATCTAATCACAGATAAATCTCACCTTTGAGTCGCTTCAGTCTGGACGGAGATGGTTGTTGAGCCACTGTCTGACCTCAAGGGGGCGACGCTGAGTCTCAGTGCAGCTCAGCGAGGAGCAGAAGAAGCAGAACTCGAAGACAAACCTGGACAAGTGACAGTCAGGTGAGATCATCGCTTCATTATGACGCACTTTCAAACTGTGTTCTTCTTGGTTTGGTGAACGTTCGTCTGGTTAACCTCTCACCTGTGATGACGAGCAGCAGCCGACGACGACCACCTGGAATCTGGACGTTCTTCTGAAGTTCTGTGAACACAAGTCAGACAATGGAAACATTCAGTTACAGTTATAGTGCAACATCTGTCTGCTAGAGAGACAGATGTTCCTCAGGAGCTGGTGGAGGCCAAACCAGAGCTCAGAGGAGAGTAGGTCCTGGCGCCCCCTGGTGGTCAGAGACCTCCACTGCAGCTTTAAGGCCTGAGGTCAGTGTGTTGTGTAACTGAGCCTGTGGTTTACAGATGTATCGAACAGCTGGTGTCATCCTTCGACCACAAACCGCCAATCAGGCAGCTCCGCCCCCACAGACTCATTTCCCCGTCGTGTCAACAGCAGCAGCTCGGCCACTCGATGGCGACTACACAGCTCCATCACGTTACACCACCATGCTCACGTCCACGCGGTGTTTTCATGGGGCTGGGTGTTTACTGTGTGTGTGTGTTTACACTACAGACAGGAGGCATGAGAACATAAACACACCACAGATGTAAACTGAACCCACAGCCAGGGCAACATCTGCAGCCAGAGCCAACTGGAGCTGGTCAGAGCCTGGACCTGGAGGTTCGGTCTGGACAAGAAGAAGAAGAGGAAGAAGAGAGAAGAAGAGGAGAGGAGAAGAAGAAGAAGAAGAAGAAGAAGAAGAAGAAGAAGAAGAAGAAGATTCAAACCTTCAAACCTTAATAAACTGATGTAATTTTCTTACCTGCTGCTCAGTCTCACACACTGTCACCAATCCACCAAACATGGATCAATCCGCCACAGAAAATAGTCCCAGTGAATGTGAAACGTCTTCCTGTCTGATGAAAACCTGCAGTGATCGGCTGTGGTCAGAAGCAGAACGGATTAGATGGGACACATCCTGTAAATTTACATACATGACAAAACACTGATTGGATCTGAACCAATCAGGAACAACCTTCACCTGACTCTGATGTAAACGCAGTGAGGTCAGCATGGAGGCAGCAGCTGTGGCGTTTTGTTCTGTGCGTGATGTTTTCTGACGTTTGAGTTTTTAAAGTCACTCAAACTGAAGCAGCTGAAACAGACACTTGTTTCTTTTATTTTGATTCACTGTCTAAAATAAAAGCAGAGGAACTCATCCACTGTTTCCTCTGCAGTGACATGAGCCTTGTTAATAAATCTGGGAGCCTGATGTTAGGCCACGCCCCCTCTGCCCCGCCCACTGGACCGAAATGATAAAACATCTGCATTTTTAATCAAGTCAGACTGAAGGTTGAAGCTGCATGTTTGTACACTGGGATGGTTTAAACTGTCATGAAGCAGCAGAGTGTGAGCTCATGGAGCTGACATGGTTACCAAGGCAACAGCACCCCCTGCTGGATCATTGGAGTACAGCAACCTGCAGCCGAGCAGGAAGTGGCTGGATGATTTCCAGATTAAAAGGGAATTGATCTATCACAATATTATTATAATTATTTGATGTTCATGTGGTTTAATATAAATAAAGTTTAGGTTCAAAACTCAAAAGGAACAAGAGAAGATTTAAGAAAAAACATTTATTAACACTTCGCTCATAAAACCACCAGAAGAAGAAGAGACAGTTCAGCTTTAGCACCTCTGGTTTCACAGTTCACATGAAATGTGCAGCGACACGTTACATCACACACACACACACACACACACACACACACACACACAGTCAGTAGGACTCCACATTTACTATAACATGTTTTTCTGTTGGCACCATGTTACTGTAGAAAATCAGCAGGTTGATGAGACGAACATTCAGACGTTTGACTTCACACACACACAGACGTGCGTCTTCACAACGGCCTGTGGCGTTTGTTTACTTTGTAATTCAGACACTGGAGACGAGCTGTTGACGACTGGCGAGGTCACACGGAGACGTTATAAAACAGATCAACAGAGGGTTTTTTCTTGAGCGCTGAGGCGGTCGCCGTGCAGTAGTTTGTCTTTTCACATCTCACTGTGGAATTAATGTTGAATTAAAATGTGATTGAAACGGATCAACGTCGGCGTTTTGGAGGTTTATGAATGTCATAAACTAAACTACATTCAGAGTCTCGGAGCTGTGGAGCGTTCACTTCCCACAGAAAACACAGGAAATCTGAGTCTTTTCCACTGTAAAGCAACAAGTTTCTGAGTTTGACGGATGAAAAAAGAAAAAGAGAAAAAAAAGAGGAGAAAATCTCTGATGTTCCACAAACGTCGACTCTTGTTGTTGTTTGGTTCAGAGCGAAAAATGAGGTTTGATGTTTAGTTGGCACGGAGAGAGAGAGGAGGGTCAAATTTACTGACAGATGTGTTTCATGGTCCACACAGGAGAAGAACGGAAGAATTTCAAAATAAAATGCTTGAAGTCGGATAGAGGAATGTAGTTTACCAGATCCTGAAGAGTCTTTTCATGTTCACTTGATCATTTGTTTCCCTCGTGGACCATGAACACGACTGCTCACTGCTGTTGTGTGTCGTGCTGTGTGTAAAGCTCAGTGAGGAGGACGCTGGTGTTTTACCGCACACTCTGAGACATGTGCAGAGGAGTCAGCATCTCCTCGAAGATCGCCCCCTTCACGTTGGAGCCTCTCAGGTTCGCCTCCTGAAGGTCACATCCCGACAGGTCACAGTTCTGCAAAATTCAAAAGAAAAAAACACCTGAATGCACCACTGACCTTGGACCTGGGGGGGGGGGTTCAGAGGGGGCGGGGCAGTCTGCACACGTTTTTTTTAGATGTTTTCATTGAGTGTTTCAGTGTGTGCGTAGCCCCGCCCTGTTTTGGCAGCGTGTGCGTGACCTCACCTCCAGGTCGGTTCCGGCCAGCGTGGCTCCTCTCAGGTTGCAGTTCTTCAGTTTGGCGTTCTTCAGCGTGGCCACCCTCAGGTTGATGCCCGTCATCTGACTCCCCTCCATGTCCACGCCCTTCAGATTGGCCCCTGACAACGTAAACGACACACACTCACCTGTGAAGCTCAGTATAAACTTTATTTAGGCAGGTTTATCAAGAGGAGACGTGTGATTGGCTGCTTCACCCTCCAGGTTGGCTTTGATCCCCGCTGGATCCTCAAAGTTACAGCTCCTCAGTGAAGCTCCCTCAGCGTTGGTGCAGAGCATCTTCACTCCCTGGAGATTGGCTCCCTGTAACACACACACACACACACACACACACACACACACACACACTCTTAGCTGTACTGTGTTGATACTGACTGTATGAATGCCTGATGATCTTGCGCCACGCCTCACGTCCAGGCAGGCCAGCGACAGGTCGGCCCTCTCCAGGTTGGCCCCGCTCAGGTTGGCGTGGGTCAGGTTGGTTCCTCTCAGGTTGGCCATCTTGAAGTTGATGTAACGTAGATCCAGACGAGACAGATCTGCTCCGGTGAAGTTCAGACCCTGAAGAACCACAGACACACACAGAGCCACCGTGACGCGCTGACCACGTTTCACCTTCAGACAGAACGTGATGTCACAGTATGACCTCATCAGAGCGACAGTGTCTTTGTAGACAAACCGCTGTAACTCCTACTGTGTTTAAATAAAGTTTTTTTGATTGAATCAGAGTTGAAGAGAACTTTAAACAGTTTAATCCTCTCTTTCTTTCTGGCGTCAGTATTTATCTTCCTTTTCTCCATCTCAACTTTCTGTTTCATCTTTTCTTCTTTCTCTCTCGGCTCTGGTTTTAGAACAGGTCGGTGGTTTGATTCCCGACCCCCCTAAACCCAGCCGTGTCTGTTTGGTCACTGATGTCAGATCAATGTTCAGATATTGATCAGTTGTAGCGACGCCTCACAGGAGCTGATCAAACATTCAATCCTTCTTTTTATAAAGCTTGTTTTGTCAGGATCAAACATTCAACTCATCCTCTGTCCAGATGTGTGTGTGTGTGTGTGTGTGTGTGTGTCTCCACCTGACAGCGCAGCTCGGACTTGGTGGTGGTGGCCAACAGGAACCTGATGAACTCCTTGCGGCTCAGAGGTGAGTGGTCGTCAGGCGGCTGAGAGGCCTGAAGAGGAGGAAGAGGAGGAAGAGGAGGAGGTGAAGCTGCTGCACCTGAACACACATGTGATTCTTCTACATGCTGCCTCACACACCTTGATGAGCGTCTCCAGCTGCTCAGCCAGCTGCTCGATGCCAAAGAAACGAGCCTCCTCCAGGACACCTGCAGGAGGTCGACAGAGGTCAGAGGTCGTCAGAGGTCAGAGGTCACTGACACAGAGGACACATGACCACTGAGCCAGTTTTACCCAGAGGGTTGATGCCTTCATTGATGATGAGCTGCCCGTGTCTCAGGTAGTTCAGGATGGGCTCAAAGTAGTCCGGACTCCGATCGATCAGGTAGGCGCCCTGAGAGTCCTGCTTGTTCCCCCACACATCTGGACACACACACACACACACACCACACACACACAGGAAGTTACAGGAATAAAGTAAAGAAACACACAGAACATTTTCTCCAGATAAAAAAGTGAAGGAGTGACGTCACCTTTCTCTCTGAACATGTGGGCCAACATGCTCTCAGGCTCTTTACTGACCAGGGTGCTCCTGAGGACACACACACACACACACACACACACACACACACAGTTATGACACTTAATATTATGAGCCACAGTGAGACTGCTGCAGGGCGGCCATCTTTACCTGGTGGTGGTGAAGCAGCGTCCGCCCACATTGAGCGTCAGCCAATCGGTGTGAGTCTTTTCAGGATCTCTGAGGTCATCGTGGAGATCTATACACACACACACACACACACACACACACACACACACACACATTTTCTTTTTCATTGGACAGTAAAAGTGATGTGGTAAAGTATGAAGTCACGTCTGAATAAAGCAGCAGATTTGGTTGCCTACGTTACGGATCTGTTGCTCCACCTCAGACTGTCTGTTTTTCGCTGAGGATCAATAAAGTATCTGATACATTGATTATGGAAAACAAAGGATGTGATCAGTTCTCACCTTCACATGAATCTTCCTCTGACACGTACAGCACATCATCGTCTCTGCAGGAACACACACACAGTCAGTACAAACACACACATCACACACACGCGCACACACGACGCTGCAGTTGTATTGATCATACCTGATCAGTGTGATGTCATCGATCAGGCCGCCGTTCCCGTTGTAGACACTAGAGGCTCTGATCCCCAGTTTGGAGCTGGCCACCGACAGTAAATCCTCCATGGAGCCGTACACGGCCACCACCTGTCCGGTAACACCGACCACACACGCGCGCACGCACACACACACACACACAGCGGCTCAGCTCGCGGCAGCACCGACACAACATTAGCTGCTAACTCACGAGCCGTTGTGTCGACACCGTCTCCGGCTAACCGACACCTATTTCCCCGTTTTACCTCCCCACCCCCCCCTCCCCCTCCACGCTCACCTTTCCGTTAGTGGAGGTTCCGTTAACGAACAGCGTCACTCTCCTCATGGCGGGAACAGACCGGTGAGACCTTCACGTGCACGAATTTTATCCTGCATACATGTTTTCACCTGTTGTTTTTAGCTGCTAGCACTTCTTCCCCCTCTCTCTTTCCTGACTCCGCTCAAACGTCCAGCGCAGCCCCAGGAGCCAATCAGCTTCTCAGACGGAACGCAACAGCCAATCGGGAATCAGAGGGGGCGGGACCTTCACAACCCGGAAAGCAACAGTTAACCCTATTTTTTTTTTTTTTGTCTTTTTTTTGTATCTTCAGTGTCCAAATGTGCCACCACACCACGTCCTGAACATTATATATCATAAATTAAATAATATAATGTATAACAGCACAACACATGGTGTCAGGTCAGTGAAACAGATCGATTTTAGTAAATAATATTTTCAGTCGAGGACCAGATCTACAAACCTGGACTTGACTAGAGTAAATACAGAATGAAAGGAGGTGAAGAATCTGTTTTACACAAAGCTTTATTCAACACATTATTCACCAGGACAGAAAATAAAAAGCTCCTTTTTCACAGAAACGTACGACGACTGCAGACGGGCAACTAAAGAGCCGAAAGCTGACGACATCCTTTCTAAGTAATACTCAGCATGATCTGGTTCTTCTTCTGTTTTTGACCCCAATCATCAGATTAATTCAAACATGGTTACTTTTATTTTGAAATGCCATTTGAATGTTTTTAATCAAATGTCAATACATCATGTTTTAACCCCTCGCTCCCCATCAGCTAAAACAGTTCTGTCAATTCTCCTCCACCACAGGAGGAAGTGCATCAAGTGAAAACATCTGTCTAATCACCACACACACACACACACACACACACGCCCACACACACACACTCAGATGTACAACATAGTTGTGAAACATCTGCAGCAGCTTCTGGTTCAGACTTAGTGTTAAAAACAGTGTGTAAATGTGTGGTTGTCAGCACTGAGGTCAGTCACGGAGCTGAGGGTTCAGAGCAGTCGACTGATTGTGTTTGCAAACAGCAGCTCCACCCTCTTATCAAACAGCAGAGCCCCACCCAGGGTGAAAGTGTCTTTACTATGAAAACAGTCAGAGGACGTGTGAGATAAAAAAAGGTTTAAGGCAGCGAAGTGGCGACAGGAGCCGTCAGGTCAGTGTTATATCTAGAGCAGAGCTCGATGCTTTTAACATTTAATGACATCAACAGCAGTTTTATTTTTATTTCCCCTGATGGAAGCAGCAGAATCAGCTGTGAGCACGTCCTGTTTGCAGTGCATCATGGGTATATACTGATCATTCACACTGTTTTATTGCGACATTGAAGGAAACTTAAAAACATGATGGTGAATGCACCTGGATGGAGAAGTGGATATGTGGAGTTTTATTTTGAAAGGACATCATTCCTCAGGAAGTGGAACACAGTGACGTCCTGTGAGTGGGACTTTGTTTTTCACTAAGGCACACAGGAAGTGGTGTTCACGTCCTGGGTTAAGGCTGCACAGGTGAGATCAGTGAACACGACGCAGCTCACACTCACTGGGATTTCATTATTTTTACTGTCAGTGTGTGTTAGTCTCACTTCCTGTTTCACTTCCTGTCTCTTTTCAGATGGATCGAATTTTAATTTCCCTTCAGCTGAAGATAATAATCATATTCAGGTTCATTCCTCTGCTCTGGTGTCACTCACTTCCTCTGCAGGTGTGAACACACTGACCAGGTGAGATCCCGGTTCACATCTGAACTCACTGATTCCCAACGTGAACGCTCACATTTCTTTATTTAGGAAGTCGTATTAAAAAGATAAACTTACACATGTTTTACTATCAACTTTGTCAAGTGTCTTTGTGAGAACAGAACAACTGAAGAGTTATTAGATTTAGAAATTTCAAAATAAAAGGCTCTGGAGACTCTTCAGTGAGCGTGTTTCTGGTTTCTACCTGCTGCTCCTCGTCCACAGTGACACTCACCTGAGGTGCTGCTGTGTGTTTCATGGTAAAATACACTTGGTTGTTTTTAACCACCAGCTCTGTCTCTGTCTCTTCATCTGATCGAGTCCAACTACTCGTCCCACTGTCCTCCGTGTCCTCGTCTGCTCCCTCGTTCTGTCCGTCAGCGTTCCTCTCGGGGTAGTTGAGGATCTGTCTGTTGGCCTGCATGATGTACTGCTGCTGTTTGAAGTACACCTTCAACACGCCCTTCATCAGCACAAAGGCGATGCCGCCCTGGAGAGAGAGAGAGAGAGAGAGACAGGAAGACATCAGCTGTAATCAATATTAACAAAATAAGAGCTTAAATAGAACTGAGAGTGAGGAGTTATTGGATTGTTTGATATCAAATGTGTAACACACATTACAACAACTGTCAATCAAAACCAGACCAGATTATCATTAGAGTCCTACTCACCAGGACGGTGCGCTGTAGATTAGAGGACACCCGTCCAAACAGCAGTCGTCCCATCAGACTGGCGATGGAGGGAAAGATCAGAGCTCCACACAGAGTCCTGGACACAGAGAGGTGGTCTCCAGAACTGGGCCCGTCCACAGGGACACGGGGCAGGTACCGGTTATTACCTGGAGAAGAGTGAACTCAACGTTTTCATCTGTTCACAAACCACACGTGACGTCATCCAGTGTGTGTGTGTGTGTGTGTGTGTGTGTGTGTGTGTGTGTGTGTGTGTTCCAGTGTACCTGGCAGCAGCTTGCGTCTGTACGAGTATCTCTGCCACAGTCTGATGATGTAATCCTCCCAGCGGATCATCTTCCCCAGCACCAGCACCACAGGGATGGTGGGCAGACCCATGAGCAGGAAGAGCGGGTCGGCTCGCTCCATCACGTACAGCCCCTTCTTATGACCCACCACCTGCAGGTCACACACACACACACAGGTGAGACTGACACACTGAGACGCTCTCAGCCTCTGTTTCCTGTTCGGTCTGAACTCTGTGGACCTGCATCACTGTCACAGCTCCATATGTGACGGCCGACCAGTACACCGTCCCCACCACCACGCCCACAGCGGCGAAGGGACTGGCCGGGACAGAGCTCTGTCCACCTGCTGCAGGAAGTAGACCAGAGGGCCTGAGGAAAGAAACACACACACACACAGTTACAGCCTGAGGTGAGTTGTTCAGCTCAGGTGAACACCCTTCAGTCTGAGTCACTCACCCATCTTAGGGAAGATGACATGGTACTCGGTGCCACACTGGGGCAGCTCACCGCCCCCCCATTGTTTCCTTTCTGCTTCTCGTCCAACCAGCGCTGCAGACAGGACTGGTGGATCCATTTGGTGCAGCCTTTACACCTGCAGGGGCTCACCCACTCTGCACTGTGGTCGTCCCTCTCTGTGGCAAAACACACCCAGCAGTGTCTGCACACACACACACACACAAACGCACACACAGAAAACACACGAAAGTCTCTCAGTGTAACTATGGAAACAATGCACTGATCCTGGCGTGATGTGATGAGCTCTTACTTCTCAGGCTGCTCCTCAGCAAGAGCCATGATGTGCTGAACACACTCTGCTCTCATGAACCCGTCACACAGCGGACAGCAGAGACCTGCAGGACAAACATCAGCAGACTGACTGAATCCTCATCGCTTTAGAAATTACAGTGGTGCAACGTAAACACTTTGTTGCTCTTTAATGTTCATTTGTTCGATGACAAACACTTGGCCTCAGGGTCTGAAATGTGCTGCACAGATAGACTCGTCTTGCTCTGAATATGGCTGCAGTAAAACTCTGTGACAAAACTTCCTTGTCAGAGAGTATTCAGATCTGTTATTGAAGATATAAATAAAATGAAGTAAATCTATATCACAACATTATAAGTTATAGGTTTTTTCTTTGACACTTTAATCTGATCATTACCTCTTAATAAAGCTTTGAAACTGAATATAATAAGAGTTAAGAAAAGTTCGAGAACCTCAAACTCCACCTGAAAAATAACGGAGTGTTTCCAACTCTGCTTCTTGTGACTGAAACCAACAGTAAAATCATTCTGACATTATTGAGCTTCGACTCCAGCTCCAACTGTTCAAAACCCACTGAGTCACTGTGAGTAGTTTTGTCACTTTAGACTAAAAACACCTGCTGTGACCTCAAAACAAAGCTACTGCTAACAGGTGATAGCTTGTTAACTTTAGCTTAGAGTTCAACATCAAGCTAGTTACGAAACGGCAACTAAGCTAGCTTAAACAATAATATTGCCGACTCCTTACGCCGTCCGTGTACAAAACAGACGAATGACACTCACCGTAAACTTTAACTTTGAATTTTTAAAAGTCACGTACCTGAAAAAGGACGGTATATTCAGATAAATAGTGTTTTTTTTACAGTTAAATCTGATCTAAAACGCCGTGTTATGCTAAAGCGGTCACGGTAACTTTCTGGTCAAGGGAAGAAGTCCCGCCCCGCTCATCATCTTTCTGATTGGTCAGCAGCTGTGACAGCACATTGCTGCGTTCAGGGTATACGGAAACGGTGGAAATGTATAACTTCGAGCGTGAAAATGCGACCCAGAAGCAGAATCAGATTTGTACACGTTACATTTGCCTGTAAATGGCCATCGGTGTGTTTACACACAGTTTCATTAATGCTCAGGCAGATACACGTGACCATAATGGGGAATATATGGGCAACAAAGCCGAGCAACGACAAGTCAACAAACACTGTTTTTAACTAAGCAAGAAGATGAAGAAATAAGCTAATTAATTGGTCATTCATTTGAATAATACGAATTATCGGTAGACTTGGTGACTAAAACGCCTCGATCACATTACACTGAAAGAAGCTGGGATGCGTATTTTTTTTTTCTGATAATTCATCGATTAATCGACATAGGATCGTTAGGTGCAGTCCTATGTCCACGGGTTTGACAAAGATGCTGCACTTTCTCGCTGACAGCAAACGAGTACGCATGTCTAGTCTGATGAACGCTGCGATTGGTTACCTTTTCTGTCCGTCAAGACATTCTTGACGCTGATTGGGTGTTGCGGGAGGAGGCGGGTCGGCCCTCAGCGGCAGCAGTACACAGAGGAGCGGCGGAGTGCGGAGTGCGGAGTGACGGGGCGTTATTTTTTACATGATTAAAACACTAAACGGGGACGAATACTTGCACGGATCTATAGAAACATATCTTAAAGACCCAGTCCGTCATGGAGTCCTATGACATTTTAGCTAACCAGCCGGTTGTGATTGATAATGTAAGTATGATGTCATTCATCCACACCCAAACCGAGGCCGCTGGCGGGGACCGTTGGCTAGCCGTTAGCTGCGGTAACTATTGTGTTACAACTGAGACATCGGTTTACCGACGCCCAGCCGCCCTCACTTAAACATGCCGAAGCCACCAACACTGTTTTACCGGCTCCAGCCCAACGTGCTACCAGCTCCGGTTGCTAACAACTGTAGCGGCGTCTCTTGACGTGTCCGGCTCCAACGGGCGGTAGCTAAAAACCGGTTAGCTAGTCTTCCGTTTGTATGGTGCTCGGTGTTAGCTGTCCGCCGAGCTGCAGCCGGATCATCACAGACCTTCACGGGTTAATGCTGAATACTTAGCATAGCATGCTGAGCTGTCAATAAGGGTGTGGGAGTCAATCCCGAGCCATAAGCTCTACAGGATACACACCGTCTGTGTCTGTAGCTAGCATAAACAGAGGGTTTGTATGGAGCACCGGTGTGTTCACGGGCACCTGCAGTACGTGAGACGGGTTAAAAACATTGGCCGCAGCTGTCCCACAAGGCACTGGAATAACTTAGATGAACAGCAGCTGTTCTCTGTGTGTTGTGTGTCTCTTCCACTTGAAAGAAGCTCATTCGGGCTGTTGATGTGCTGTGTCTGCCAGGCTAACATCACGGCTAACCACCTTGCGTTAATGCGTTAGGAAGTCATACTAATGTTTTTGCCGTGAGTGCTGCATCAGCTCGGCCCTTGCAGTTGGGGCTAGGTGGAGCTAGTTTAGTGAAGTCAGGTTTAAAAAGCTTCAGATTGATGCTGCAGAAACTGGCTGTTTAACATAAGACAAAGTGGCTGTTGAGATCGTGGGGATGTAGGACACAGTGTTTGTGCTAGCTGCTCACTGAGTGTGTGACTGCTGCTGGCCTCTGGCTGTGTCTCATGACCTCCCTCTTTACTCAGACTCTCTACCAGATCTTACTTCAGCCAGAACTAACCCTGTGATGCTGAGTCAAATGTCAAACCTCTCCTCTCCTCTCTTTCCTTCCTCTCTTCCTCAGGGTTCGGGGGTCATCAAGGCTGGGTTTGCAGTGACCAGATCCCCAAATACTGCTTCCCTAACTAGTAAGTGTTTCCTCACCTCTTCCCAGAGCACTCACACTGCAGGGGTCACGAGAAACTGCAGGAAATCCATTGATTATTGACTAATTATCTTATATTTGGTTTGAAACCTCTATTTGACAATGAAGATGGCAGAAAGTGTGAAAAACAAACATCTTCTCCCTAACCAAGAGGATTCATTCCATATTGTTGTCCATCAATAGCCTCAATCTCAGACCTGTTTACATGACATGATACAAAATAATCTGAATATGATGATGAGAATCATCTCTGCTTGAAATCTGACTCAGATGATGGTTGTTGCAATCACAACAACAGACCAACTTCAACAGCCAGTGATGTAGAAACTGGAAACACATGCGATTTCATTTAAGATGAGAAACTGAAACATTATAAATAAACTAGACGGAACAAATATGTCCCAAGTTTGTATGATGAGTGCTTAATATTGTCTATTTCTGTGTGTGATACAGTGTGGGACGCCCCAAGCATGTGCGCGTGA
>JAFELL010003034.1:0-67714 GCA_019059645.1 Caranx melampygus | reverse complement strand
TTTCGTTTCCTTCATGAAAACGCTGCCCAGCTCATTAACAATGTCAGCAGTGGAGCTGAACCCTGTAACTGTCACTGTCTGTTGCTTCATCACTGTAACAGGTGCTGTTGTACCACTTACTCATGTTGAATGTTGATATATCATGAATATTTACGTTCCTCTTTCAAATCTACCAGGATTAAACGTGTTTTGAAAAACTATGTTCAGCAGTGTTTGTTGTTTCTATGGCGATAAGACCAAGGCAGCGATGAGTCTGATGGATCCGGTAACTACCTCACAGAGACGGAGAAAACACACAACAAGCACAAACTGTGTGAAACTCAGCGTCAGGCCTGTGCAAATCGTTCAGAAGTGTAGTTTCAGGAAAAGTGCTCACTCACACACACACACGCACACACATGCACACACACGCAGCCTCCTCCCTCCATAAAATAAAGAGAGAGAGAGAGAGAGAGTTTGAGACAGACGCACCACAAACTCAGGAATGTGGAGTTTACATGGGCAGCTTTATTTGGCCTGGAGAAAATGTTCCCTCATTGAGCTCAGAAAGCCACATCCCTCACTCACTCACACACACACGCGCACACGCCGCATGCACACACACACCCATGCACATGCACACCACCCACATAAAGAATATCTCCATAAAAACACCCACACACAAAGCAAAAGTCCAAATAAAGTTCCATCTGTTATTAACATCTAATATTCCTGCGTCTCCTCGGAGCTGCAGCAGCTTCGTGCCTCTGAGCTGCAGAGGAAAACCCACGGGCCGACGCCTTATTTACAGCCAGCTCAGCACATATAGACAGATGGGACGAATTTATGATGATGGGTATAGGTGATGTCACAACAAATCATTTCAGGGTCAGCAGAGAGACGCTGATGAATGGATCCGGCAGCTCATTACTTGGTATGAGACAAACGTGAGTTATGCTTCATGTAAAAGGGCTTTAAATCCTGACTTTAAGTCCCTGCTGTGAGTGAAGCTCCAAACATGCAGAATCCTACATTCCCATAATGCAACAACTCATCTGACAGTTTGCTCTGCAGCAGATTATCAGGGTGTGATAAATCAGCGAGGAGGGTTTCACCGTCTCTCTGGTCCAGTCACAACTTTCTGCTTCGCTCTCAACCAGCTGTTTCCAGAGGAACATCTGTAAACAGCAGCTGGAGGAGACCAAACAAAGATCAACTTAAAAACCGGTGTCATGTCAATGACTATTTTGTTCTGCTGCAACATAAGTGGCAACAAGACCATGATACTTGAGTAGTGAAAGTCTGATGGGGTACAGCTCAACTGTTTAGAAACAGCAGCATGGCGTGTATGTATGATATATATCTATACGTCAGTGAACTCTGGTTCTCTGTCTCTGCAGCGACCTCAGTCTGTTTTAACTCAGATGCAGCAGATGAAAATAGCCGTAACCTCCGGTTAATAATGATTTAGACGGGCTTATCTGACAGAGAAGCAGCCTGGGCCGGGCGCTGCCTGTGTGTGATGTGGCCTGGCGAACTCTCAGACATGTTTGAAATGCATGTACTTACATGGTGGTGAAAGGGCTAAATGTGCCTACGATCCGAAACATCTGTCTGACTGCGGTAACAGCTCAGCACAAATCTGGACAGTGGTCAAATCTGGAGGGCATGACTTTCCACACACAGGACTGGACTCTGAGGTCGGGATGATTAAAAGGAGGTTTAATGCTTCATCAATCTAGATCCTTGTTTGATCAACACTAGAAACCAGAGGTGCATGATGAAACCAGAGCCACTGTTCTGAGGAAGAGGAGGGTTACTATTTTGAAGTCAGTGTGTTTTGTGCTTTAGACTTGAGGCTGTTTAAAGACAGCATCTTTAAACGGTCTCTGGACTGATGAGGCTGGAGGACTGACTTCGGACATTTAACGTTTAAAGATGGAGTTCCACAAGGTTCGATTTCAGGCCCACAGTTGGTTACATCATGAATAAATATAGACTGTAAAACTTTTATGCAGATGATTCTGTTCTTTTCCTCCTCTGACTGTTATCATGTGACCTCAGGTCTCTGCTGTGTCAGAGTTAACGCTCAGTCATCTTCTCTGAATAAACGATGGTTAAAAAATTAATAAAACAGTTGTTTCTTCACAGATGTTCTGGTTGCAGCGACGTCAGTGGAAACAAACGTGACAGTGACTCATGTAGAGCCCATATGAGCTCATACCTGAGTGGGCTGCTGTCATTACAGCACTGAGACAGACATGTGGATGGATCAGGTCCGATTCAAACAGCTGACACTGTGTGTGAACGAGCGCCGTTCGTTAGACCTCACCGAGTGGGAGATGTGGACGTGGACATGTTTTCCATGTAGGACTCAGAACAATGTGACGTTACAGCTAATTTACTGCTGGGCCCTTGTAAATGTCTCCACTCTAACCACAATATAAACCACTGCTGAAATACTACAGGTCTTAAAACCAAGTTTCGGCTCGTTCTGCATCACATGAGTTTACATTACATCTTCGTTAATCTGCACTGAAATAAAGTTGCAGACAAATGAGCAGTTAATGACTTAACTGTATTTGGCTGCATCCATCAGGTGAATTCTGGGATATGTTGGACCATGGAGGACCCACCTGTTGGAGTAGATGCAGTGCAGTCGACCTGGATTCTTACTTTGTCGTCTTTGTTGGCTGTTCAGCACAACTGTGTATTCCACATGGATCAACCCTGGGACCACTTCAGTTCTGTAAGCACCTGCTGCCATTGAATACTTGTCTATAAATATCAATCAGTGTAGAAGATAAGTAGTCAACAGTCCAGGGGACAGTAGAGAGGTGTACCGAATACATAAGGGGTTCAAATGTAAGAAAGTGTCACACTGGAGGACGACAACCACAATCTGGAAACTCAACAGTCTTTATAAACGGTGCCAGTCAGTTCTGTTGACACAGGGCACCATTTGCAGCAGCTGACGTACAGTGTGCAGACCTGAAGATCAGCTACAGACATTAAGAGCAGCTCCACCAACCTGCTCAGATATAGTGCAGAAGAAGCAGAAACCTGACGACTGAGTAAACACACCAGGCAGCTCACTGAACCACTGATCAGGAGCTGTGGAGGTGGACGACTCATAAATCCACAGACACAACTCGTGTTGTACCAAAACAAACATGGAGGCCAAACTGCAGCTCTGCTGCGTGTAGACATTAGTGCAGAGAGGAAGCAGAGGTGTGGAGTTTACAGAGGGAAGTGGAACTGAGTAAACTTTGTGAAATGAAGCTTCAGGTGAAGCTGTTTATTCACTGGGACGTCTCCTTCAGTCGATGCATCAAATGTCAGACACGGTCTCACCCTGGTTTTCATCATACTCATCATCTGAAATACGAGTCCCTGACTTCAGCCTGAGGTTTGTTGTCGTTTCTGACCTGGTTGTGGTGTTTTCCTGGGTGTAGAGACCCTCCGTCCCGGCAGAACAAACATCAGAGCTGAAGACGCTCACTCAGCCCGAGCTGCCACTTCAACATAAACACGTCAGCCCACGGGCAGGGATTTAAACCCTGAGCCCAGTTTAGTCCATCCAACCATGAAGTGAAGCAACTTGCACTGTTTCACACTCAGACGTGAAATACACACTGAAAATAAACCCCCGGTTTCCTATAGCTCACAGTCTGGGGGTGTGTTGTGTTGGCTGCCGTCAAGATGTGCCTCACTGATACAGGGGAAGTCACACATGGTGAAATCCTGAGGACAAAAGCTGCTGCGCAGAGTTTGATTTAACGTTTACAATGGTTTCATGTTGAATGTGATGAACATTTACATCACAGCAGCATCTTAGCTCTTTGATTGGCTCCCAACCAACAAACACTAGTGGAATAATAATACAATATTAGCTGAGATAATAAATGATCAAAACTGTGAATAACTAAATTACCATAAAGTCACAGGATAGTTCAAGTGTCCATCAAAGTTTATTTAAGCTGCTCATTGAAAATGTTGTTTTTGTCAGTCTAACTTTACTGAAGCAGTGAGTCCTGGGGTTGTTGCGTTCTCACTGAGACCTTGTTTCATGGTTTATTTCTCTCATCTCTGTCTAATCAATCTAATCACAGATAAATCTCACCTTTGAGTCGCTTCAGTCTGGACGGAGATGGTTGTTGAGCCACTGTCTGACCTCAAGGGGGCGACGCTGAGTCTCAGTGCAGCTCAGCGAGGAGCAGAAGAAGCAGAACTCGAAGACAAACCTGGACAAAGTGACAGTCAGGTGAGATCATCGCTTCATTATGACGCACTTTCAAACTGTGTTCTTCTTGGTTTGGTGAACGTTCGTCTGGTTAACCTCTCACCTGTGATGACGAGCAGCAGCCGACGACGACCACCTGGAGTCTGGACGTTCTTCTGAAGTTCTGTGAACACAAGTCAGACAATGGAAACATTCAGTTACAGTTATAGTGCAACATCTGTCTGCTAGAGAGACAGATGTTCTCAGGAGCTGGTGGAGGCCAAACCAGAGCTCAGAGGAGAGTAGGTCCTGGCGCCCCCTGGTGGTCAGAGACCTCCACTGCAGTTAAGCCTGAGGTCAGTGTGTTGTGTAACTGAGCCTGTGGTTTACAGATGGTATCGAACAGCTGGTGTCATCCTTCGACACAAACCGCCAATCAGGCAGCTCCGCCCACGAGACTCATTTCCCCGTCGTGTCAACAGCAGCAGCTCGGCCACTCGATGGCGATACACAGCTCCATCACGTTACACCACCATGCTCACGTCCACGCGGTGTTTTCATGGGGCTGGGTGGTACTGTGTGTGTGTGTTTACACTACAGACAGGAGGCATGAGAACATAAACACACCACAGATGTAACCTGAACCCACAGCCAGGGCAACATCTGCAGCCAGAGCCAACGGAGCTGGTCAGAGCCTGACCTGGAGGTCGGTCTGGACAAGAAGAGGAAGAAGAGGAAGAAGAAGAAGAAGAAGAGAAGAGGAAGAGGAAGAAGAAGAAGAAGAAGAAGAAGAAGAAGAAGAAGAAGAAGAAGAAGAAGAAGATTCAAACCTTCAAACCTTAATAAACTGATGTAATTTTCTTACCTGCTGCTCAGTCTCACACACTGTCACCAATCCACCAAACATGGATCAATCCGCCACAGAAAATAGTCCCAGTGAATGTGAAAACGTCTTCCTGTCTGATGAAAACCTGCAGTGATCGGCTGTGGTCAGAAGCAGAAAGGATTAGATGGGACACATCCTGTAAATTTACATACATGACAAAACACTGATTGGATCTGAACCAATCAGGAACAACCTTCAACCTGACTCTGATGTAAACGCAGTGAGGTCAGCATGGAGGCAGCAGCTGTGGCGTTTTGTTCTGTGCGTGATGTTTTCTGACGTTTGAGTTTTTAAAGTCACTCAAACTGAAGCAGCTGAAACAGACACTTGTTTCTTTTATTTGATTCACTGTCTAAAATAAAAGCAGAGGAACTCACCACTGTTTCCTCTGCAGTGACATGAGCCTTGTAATAAATCTGGGAGCCTGATGTTAGGCCACGCCCCCTCTGCCCCGCCCACTGGACCGAAATGATAAAACATCTGCATTTTTAATCAAGTCAGACTGAAGGTTGAAGCTGCATGTTTGTACACTGGGTTTTGGTTTAAACTGTCATGAAGCAGCAGAGTGTGAGCTCATGGAGCTGACATGGTTACCAAGGCAACAGCACCCCTGCTGGATCATTGGAGTACAGCAACCTGCAGCCGAGCAGGAAGTGGCTGGATGATTTCCAGATTAAAAGGGAATTGATCTATCACAATATTATTATAATATTTGATGTTCATGTGGTTTAATATAAATAAAGTTTAGGTTCAAAACTCAAAAAGGAACAAGAGAAGATTTAAGAAAAAACATTATTAACACTTCGCTCATAAAACCACCAGAAGAAGAAGAGACAGTTCAGCTTTAGCAACTCTGGTTTCACAGTTCACATGAAATGTGCAGCGACACGTTAACATCACACACACACACACACACACACACACACACACACACAGTCAGTAGGACTCCACATTTACTATAACATGTTTTTCTGTTGGCACCATGTACTGTAGAAAATCAGCAGGTGATGAGACGAACATTCAGACGTTTGACTTCACAACACACACAGACGTGCGTCTTCACAACGGCTGTGGCGTTTGTTTACTTTGTAATTCAGACACTGGAGACGAGCTGTTACGACTGGCGAGGTCACACGGAGACGTTATAAAACAGATCAACAGAGGGTTTTTTCTTGAGCGCTGAGGCGGTCGCCGTGCAGTAGTTTGTCTTTTCACATCTCACTGTGGAATTAATGTTGAATTAAAATGTGATTGAAACGGATCAACGT
This sequence comes from Caranx melampygus, assembly GCA_019059645.1. Lineage (NCBI taxonomy): Eukaryota > Metazoa > Chordata > Actinopteri > Carangiformes > Carangidae > Caranx > Caranx melampygus. The sequence continues at coordinate 61,359 of JAFELL010003034.1, read as the reverse complement.
CGGCGTTTTGGAGGTTTATGAATGTCATAAACTAAACTACATTCAGAGTCTCGGAGCTGTGGAGCGTTCACTTCCCACAGAAAACACAGGAAATCTGAGTCTTTTCCACTGTAAAGCAACAAGTTTCTGAGTTTGACGGATGAAAAAGAAAAAGAGAGAAAAAAAAAGGAGAAAATCTTGATGTTCCAACAACGTCGACTCTTGTTGTTGTTTGGTTCAGAGCGAAAAATGAGGTTTGATGTTTAGTTGGCACGGAGAGAGAGAGGAGGGTCAAATTTACTGACAGATGTGTTTCATGGTCCACACAGGAGAAGAACGGAAGAATTTCAAAATAAAATGCTTGAAGTCGGGATAGAGGAATGTAGTTTACCAGATCCTGAAGAGTCTTTTCATGTTCACTTGATCATTTGTTTCCCTCGTGGACCATGAACACGACTGCTCACTGCTGTTGTGTGTCGTGCTGTGTGTAAGCTCAGTGAGGAGGACGCTGGTGTTTTACCGCACACTCTGAGACATGTGCAGAGGAGTCAGCTCTCCTCGAAGATCGCCCCCTTCACGTTGGAGCCCTCAGGTTCGCCTCCTGAAGGTCACATCCCGACAGGTCACAGTTCTGCAAAATTCAAAAGAAAAAAACACCTGAATGCACCACTGACCTTGGACCTGGGGGGGGGGGGTTCAGAGGGGGCGGGGCAGTCTGCACACGTTTTTTTAGATGTTTTCATTGAGTGTTTCAGTGTGTGCGTAGCCCCGCCCTGTTTTGGCAGCGTGTGCGTGACCTCACCTCCAGGTCGGTTCCGGCCAGCGTGGCTCCTCTCAGGTTGCAGTTCTTCAGTTGGCGTTCTTCAGCGTGGCCACCCTCAGGTTGATGCCCGTCATCTGACTCCCCTCCATGTCCACGCCCTTCAGATTGGCCCCTGACAACGTAAACGACACACATCACCTGTGAAGCTCAGTATAAACTTTATTTAGGCAGGTTTATCAGGAGGAGACGTGTGATTGGCTGCTTCACCCTCCAGGTTGGCTTTGATCCCCGCTGGATCCTCAAAGTTACAGCTCCTCAGTGAAGCTCCCTCAGCGTTGGTGCAGAGCATCTTCACTCCCTGGAGATTGGCTCCCTGTACACACACACACACACACACACACACACACACACACACTCTTAGCTGTACTGTGTTGATACTGACTGTATGAATGCATGATGATCTTGCGCCACGCCTCACGTCCAGGCAGGCCAGCGACAGGTCGGCCCTCTCCAGGTTGGCCCCGCTCAGGTTGGCGTGGGTCAGGTTGGTTCCTCTCAGGTTGGCCATCTTGAAGTTGATGTAACGTAGATCCAGACGAGACAGATCTGCTCCGGTGAAGTTCAGACCCTGAAGAACCACAGACACACACAGAGCCACCGTGACGCGCTGACCACGTTTCACCTTCAGACAGAACGTGATGTCACAGTATGACCTCATCAGAGCGACAGTGTCTTTGTAGACAAACCGCTGTAACTCCTACTTGTTTAAATAAGTTTTTTGATTGAATCAGAGTTGAAGAGAACTTTAAACAGTTTAATCCTCTCTTTCTTCTGGCGTCAGTATTTATCTTCCTTTTCTCCATCTCAACTTTCTGTTTCATCTTTTCTTCTTTCTCTCTCGGCTCTGGTTTTAGAACAGGTCGGTGGTTGATTCCCGACCCCCTAAACCCAGCGTGTCTGTTTGGTCACTGATGTCAGATCAATGTTCAGATATTGATCAGTTGTAGCGACGCCTCACAGGAGCTGATCAAACATTCAATCCTTCTTTTATAAAGCTTGTTTTGTCAGGATCAAACATTCAACTCATCCTCTGTCCAGATGTGTGGTGTGTGTTGTGTGTGTGTGTGTCTCCACCTGACAGCGCAGCTCGGACTTGGTGGTGGTGGCCACAGGAACCTGATGAACTCCTTGCGGCTCAGAGGTGAGTGGTCGTCAGGCGGCTGAGAGGCCTGAAGAGGAGGAAGAGGAGGAGAGGAGGAGGTGAAGCTGCTGCACCTGAACACACATGTGATTCTTCTACATGCTGCCTCACACACCTTGATGAGCGTCTCCAGCTGCTCAGCCAGCTGCTCGATGCCAAAGAAACGAGCCTCCTCCAGGACACCTGCAGGAGGTCGACAGAGGTCAGAGGTCGTCAGAGGTCAGAGGTCACTGACACAGAGGACACATGACACTGAGCCAGTTTACCCAGAGGGTTGATGCCTTCATTGATGATGAGCTGCCCGTGTCTCAGGTAGTTCAGGATGGGCTCAAAGTAGTCCGGACTCCGATCGATCAGGTAGGCGCCCTGAGAGTCCTGCTTGTTCCCCCACACATCTGGACACACACACACACACACACACAAACACACACACAGGAAGTTACAGGAATAAAGTAAAGAAAACACAGAACATTTTCTCCAGATAAAAAAGTGAAGGAGTGACGTCACCTTTCTCTCTGAACATGTGGGCCAACATGCTCTCAGGCTCTTTACTGACCAGGGTGCTCCTGAGGACACACACCACACACACACACACACACACACACAGTTATGACACTTAATATTATGAAACACAGTGAGACTGCTGCAGGGCGGCCATCTTTACCTGGTGGTGGTGAAGCAGCGTCCGCCCACATTGAGCGTCAGCCAATCGGTGTGAGTCTTTTCAGGATCTCTGAGGTCATCGTGGAGATCTACACACAACACACACACACACACACACACATTTTCTTTTCATTGGACAGTAAAAGTGATGTGGTAAAGTATGAAGTCACGTCTGAATAAAGCAGCAGATTGGTTGCCTACGTTACGGATCTGTTGCTCCACCTCAGACTGTGTTTTCGCTGAGGATCAATAAAGTATCTGATACATTGATTATGGAAAACAAAGGATGTGATCAGTTCTCACCTTCACATGAATCTTCCTCTGACACGTACAGCACATCATCGTCTCTGCAGGAACACCACACAGTCAGTACAAACACCACACATCCCACACACACGCGCAACACGACGCTGCAGTTGTATTGATCATAAGATCAGTGTGATGTCATCGATCAGGCCGCCGTTCCGTTGTAGACACTAGAGGCTCTGATCCCCAGTTTGGAGCTGGCCACCGACAGTAAATCCTCCATGGAGCCGTACACGGCCACCACCTGTCCGGTAACACCGACCACACACGCGCCGCGCACGCACACACACACACACACAGCGGCTCAGCTCGCGGCAGCACCGACACAACATTAGCTGCTAACTCACGAGCCGTTGTGTCGACACCGTCTCCGGCTAACCGACACCTATTTCCCCGTTTACCTCCCCCACCCCCCCTCCCCCTCCACGCTCACCTTCCGTTAGTGGAGGTTCCGTTAACGAACAGCGTCACTCTCCTCATGGCGGGGAACAGACGGTGAGACCTTCACGTGCACGAATTTTATCCTGCATACATGTTTTCACCTGTTGTTTTAGCTGCTAGCACTTCTTCCCCCTCTCTCTTTCCTGACTCCGCTCAAACGTCCAGCGCAGCCCCAGGAGCCAATCAGCTTCTCAGACGGAACGCAACAGCCAATCGGGAATCAGAGGGGGCGGGACCTTCACAACCCGGAAAGCAACAGTTACCCTATTTTTTTTTTTTTTTGTCTTTTTTTGTATCTTCAGTGTCCAAATGTGCAACACACCACGTCCTGAACATTATATATCATAAATTAAATATATAATGTATAACAGCACAACACATGGTGTCAGGTCAGTGAAACAGATCGATTTTAGTAAATAATATTTTCAGTCGAGGACCAGATCTACAAACCTGGACTTGACTAGAGTAAATACAGAATGAAAGGAGGTGAAGAATCTGTTTTACACAAAGCTTTATTCAACACATTATTCACCAGGACAGAAAATAAAAAGCTCCTTTTTCACAGAAACGTACGACGACTGCAGACGGGCAACTAAAGAGCCGAAAGCTGACGACATCCTTTCTAAGTAATACTCAGCATGATCTGGTTCTTCTTCTGTTTTTGACCCCAATCATCAGATTAATCAAACATGGTTACTTTTATTTGAAATGCCATTTGAATGTTTTTAATCAAATGTCAATACATCAGTGTTTAACCCCTCGCTCCCCATCAGCTAAAACAGTTCTGTCAATTCCCTCCACCACAGGAGGAAGTGCATCAAGTGAAAACATCTGTCTAATCACCCACAAACAACACACACACACACACACACGCCCACACACACACACTCAGATGTACAACAGAATTGTGAAACATCTGCAGCAGCTTCTGGTTCAGACTTAGTGTTAAAAACAGTGTGTAAATGTGTGTGTGTCAGCACTGAGGTCAGTCACGGAGCTGAGGGTTCAGAGCAGTCGACTGATTGTGTTTGCAAACAGCAGCTCCACCCTCTTATCAAACAGCAGAGCCCCACCCAGGGTGAAAGTGTCTTTACTATGAAAACAGTCAGAGGACGTGTGAGATAAAAAAGGTTTAAGGCAGCGAAGTGGCGACAGGAGCCGTCAGGTCAGGTGATATCTAGAGCAGAGCTCGATGCTTTTAACATTTAATGACATCAACAGCAGTTTTATTTTATTTCCCCTGATGGAAGCAGCAGAATCAGCTGTGAGCACGTCCTGTTTGCAGTGCATCATGGGTATATACTGATCATTCACACTGTTTTATTGCGACATTGAAGGAAACTTAAAAACATGATGGTGAATGCACCTGGATGGAGAAGTGGATATGTGGAGTTTTATTTTGAAAGGACATCATTCCTCAGGAAGTGGAACACAGTGACGTCCTGTGAGTGGGACTTTGTTTTTCACTAAGGCACACAGGAAGTGGTGTTCACGTCCTGGGTTAAGGCTGCACAGGTGAGATCAGTGAACACGACGCAGCTCACACTCACTGGGATTTCATTATTTTTACTGTCAGTGTGTGTTAGTCTCACTTCCTGTTTCACTTCCTGTCTCTTTTCAGATGGATCGAATTTTAATTTCCCTTCAGCTGAAGATAATAATCATATTCAGGTTCATTCCTCTGCTCTGGTGTCACTCACTTCCTCTGCAGGTGTGAACACACTGACCAGGTGAGATCCCGGTTCACATCTGAACTCACTGATTCCCAACGTGAACGCTCACATTTCTTTATTTAGGAAGTCGTATTAAAAAGATAAACTTACACATGTTTTACTATCAACTTTGTCAAGTGTCTTTGTGAGAACAGAACAACTGAAGAGTTATTAGATTTAGAAATTTCAAAATAAAAGGCTCTGGAGACTCTTCAGTGAGCGTGTTCTGGTTTCTACCTGCTGCTCCTCGTCCACAGTGACACTCACCTGAGGTGCTGCTGTGTGTTTCATGGTAAAATACACTTGGTTGTTTTAACCATCAGCTCTGTCTCTGTCTCTTCATCTGATCGAGTCCAACTACTCGTTCCCACTGTCCTCCGTGTCCTCGTCTGCTCCCTCGTTCTGTCCGTCAGCGTTCCTCTCGGGGTAGTTGAGGATCTGTCTGTTGGCCTGCATGATGTACTGCTGCTGTTTGAAGTACACCTTCAACACGCCCTTCATCAGCACAAAGGCGATGCCGCCCTGGAGAGAGAGAGAGAGAGAGAGACAGGAAGACATCAGCTGTAATCAATATTAACAAAATAAGAGCTTAAATAGAACTGAGAGGTGAGGAGTTATTGGATTGTTTGATATCAAATGTGTAACACACATTACAACAACTGTCAATCAAAACCAGACCAGATTATCATTAGAGTCCTACTCACCAGGACGGTGCGCTGTAGATTAGAGGACACCCGTCCAAACAGCAGTCGTCCCATCAGACTGGCGATGGAGGGAAAGATCAGAGCTCCACACAGAGTCCTGGACACAGAGAGGTGGTCTCCAGAACTGGGCCCGTCCACAGGGACACGGGGCAGGTACCGGTTATTACCTGGAGAAGAGTGAACTCAACGTTTTCATCTGTTCATAAACCACACGTGACTCATCCAGTGTGTGTGTGTGTGTGTGTGTGTGTGTGTGTGTGTGTGTGTGTGTTCCAGTGTACCTGGCAGCAGCTTGCGTCTGTACGAGTATCTCTGCCACAGTCTGATGATGTAATCCTCCCAGCGGATCATCTTCCCCAGCACCAGCCCACAGGGATGGTGGGCAGACCCATGAGCAGGAAGAGCGGGTCGGCTCGCTCCATCACGTACAGCCCTTCTTATGACCCACCACCTGCAGGTCACACACACACACACACAGGTGAGACTGACACACTGAGACGCTCTCAGCCTCTGTTCCTGTTCGGTCTGAACTCTGTGGACCTGCATCACTGTCACAGCTCCATATGTGACGGCCGACCAGTACACCGTCCCCACCACCACGCCCACAGCGGCGAAGGGACTGGCCCGGGACAGAGCTCTGTCCACCTGCTGCAGGAAGTAGACCAGAGGGCCTGAGGAAAGAACACACACACACACAGTTACAGCCTGAGGTGAGTGTTCAGCTCAGGTGAACACCCTGCAGTCTGAGTCACTCACCCATCTTAGGGAAGATGACATGGTACTCGGTGCCACACTGGGGGCAGCTCACCGCCCCCCCATTGTTTCCTTTCTGCTTCTCGTCCAACCAGCGCTGCAGACAGGACTGGTGGATCCATTTGGTGCAGCCTTTACACCTGCAGGGGCTCACCCACTCTGCACTGTGGTCGTCCCTCTCTGTGGCAAAACACACCCAGCAGTGTCTGCACACACACACACACACAACGCACACACAGAAAACACACGAAAGTCTCTCAGTGTAACTATGGAAACAATGCACTGATCCTGGCGTGATGTGATGAGCTCTTACTTCTCAGGCTGCTCCTCAGCAAGAGCCATGATGGTGCTGAACACACTCTGCTCTCATGAACCTGTCACACAGCGGACAGCAGAGACCTGCAGGACAAACATCAGCAGACTGACTGAATCCTCATTGCTTTAGAAATTACAGTGGTGCAACGTAAACACTTTGTTGCTCTTTAATGTTCATTTGTTCGATGACAAACACTTGGCCTCAGGGTCTGAAATGTGCTGCACATATAGACTCGTGTTGCTCTGAATATGGCTGCAGTAAAACTCTGTGACAAAACTTCCTTGTCAGAGAGTATTCAGATCTGTTGTTGAAGATATAAATAAAATGAAGTAAATCTATATCACAACATTATAAGTTATAGGTTTTTTCTTTGACACTTTAATCTGATCATTACCTCTTAATAAAGCTTTGAAACTGAATATAATAAGAGTTAAGAAAAGTTCGAGAACCTCAAACTCCACCTGAAAATAACGGAGTGTTTTCCAACTCTGCTTCTTGTGACTGAAACAACAGTAAAATCATTCTGACATTATTGAGCTTCGACTCCAGCTCCAACTGTTCAAAACCCACTGAGTCACTGTGAGTACTTTTGTCACTTTAGACTAAAAAACACCTGCTGTGACCTCAAAACAAAGCTACTGCTAACAGGTGATAGCTTGTTAACTTTAGCTTAGAGTTCAACATCAAGCTAGTTACTAAACGGCAACTAAGCTAGCTTAAACAATAATATTGCCGACTCCTTACGCCGTCCGTGTACAAAACAGACGAATGACACTCACCGTAAACTTTAACTTTGAATTTTTAAAAGGCACGTACCTGAAAAAGGACGGTATATTCAGATAAATAGTGTTTTTTTAACAGTTAAATCTGATCTAAAACGCCGTGTTATGCTAAAGCGGTCACGGTAACTTTCTGGTCAAGGGAAGAAGTCCCGCCCCGCTCATCATCTTTCTGATTGGTCAGCAGCTGTGACAGCACATTGCTGCGTTCAGGGTATACGGAAACGGTGGAAATGTATAACTTCGAGCGTGAAAATGCGACCCAGAAGCAGAATCAGATTTGTACACGTTACATTTGCCTGTAAATGGCCATCGGTGTGTTTACACACAGTTTCATTAATGCTCAGGCAGATACACGTGACCATAATGGGGAATATATGGGCAACAAAGCCGAGCAACGACAAGTCAACAAACACTGTTTTTAACTAAGCAAGAAGATGAAGAAATAAGCTAATTAATTGGTCATTCATTTGAATAATACGAATTATCGGTAGACTTGGTGACTAAAACGCCTCGATCACATTACACTGAAAGAAGCTGGGATGCGTATTTTTAATTTCTGATAATTCATCGATTAATCGACATAGGATCGTTAGGTGCAGTCCTATGTCCACGGGTTTGACAAAGATGCTGCACTTTCTCGCTGACAGCAAACGAGTACGCATGTCTAGTCTGATGAACGCTGCGATTGGTTACCTTTTCTGTCCGTCAAGACATTCTTGACGCTGATTGGGTGTTGCGGGAGGAGGCGGGTCGGCCCTCAGCGGCAGCAGTACACAGAGGAGCGGCGGAGTGCGGAGTGCGGAGTGACGGGGCGTTATTTTTTACATGATTAAAACACTAAACGGGGACGAATACTTGCACGGATCTATAGAAACATATCTTAAAGACCCAGTCCGTCATGGAGTCCTATGACATTTTAGCTAACCAGCGGTTGTGATTGATAATGTAAGTATGATGTCATTCATCCACACCCAAACCGAGGCCGCTGGCGGGGACCGTTGGCTAGCCGTTAGCTGCGGTAACTATTGTGTTACAACTGAGACATCGGTTTACCGACGCCCAGCCGCCCTCACTTAAACATGCCGAAGCCACCAACACTGTTTTACCGGCTCCAGCCCAACGTGCTACCAGCTCCGGTTGCTAACAACTGTAGCGGCGTCTCTTGACGTGTCCGGCTCCAACGGGGCGGTAGCTAAAAACGGTTAGCTAGTCTTCCGTTTGTCTGGTGCTCGGTGTTAGCTGTCCGCCGAGCTGCAGCCGGATCATCACAGACCTCACCGGGTTAATGCTGAATACTTAGCATAGCATGCTGAGCTGTCAATAAGGGTGTGGGAGTCAATCCCGAGCCATAAGCTCTACAGGATACACACCGTCTGTGTCTGTAGCTAGCATAAACAGAGGGTTTGTATGGAGCACCGGTGTGTTCACGGGCACCTGCAGTACGTGAGACGGGTTAAAAACATTGGCCGCAGCTGTCCCACAAAGGCACTGGAATAACTTAGATGAACAGCAGCGTTCTCTGTGTGTTTGTGTGTCTCTTCCACTTGAAAGAAGCTCATTCGGGCTGTTGATGTGCTGTGTCTGCCAGGCTAACATCACGGCTAACCACCTTGCGTTAATGCGTTAGGAAGTCATACTAATGTTTTTGCCGAGAGTGCTGCATCAGCTCGGCCCTTGCAGTTGGGGCTAAGGTGGAGCTAGTTTAGTGAAGTCAGGTTATAAAAAGCTTCAGATTGATGCTGCAGAAACTGGCTGTTTAACATAAGACAAAGTGGCTGTTGAGATCGTGGGGATGTAGGACACAGTGTTTGTGCTAGCTGCTCACTGAGTGTGTGACTGCTGCTGGCCTCTGGCTGTGTCTCATGACCTCCCTCTTTACTCAGACTCTCTACACAGATCTTACTTCAGCCAGAACTAACCCTGTGATGCTGAGCTCAAATGTCAAACCTCTCCTCTCCTCTCTTCCTTCCTCTCTTCCTCAGGGTTCGGGGGTCATCAAGGCTGGGTTTGCAGGTGACCAGATCCCCAAATACTGCTTCCCTAACTAGTAAGTGTTTCCTCACCTCTTCCCAGAGCACTCACACTGCAGGGGTCACGAGAAACTGCAGGAAATCCATTGATTATTGACTAGTTATCTTATTATTTTGGTTAATAAAACCTCTATTTGACAATGAAGATGACAGAAAGTGGTGAAAAACAAACATCTGTCTCCCTAACCAAGAGGATTCATTCACATATTGTTGTCCAATCAATAGCCTCAATCTCAGACTGTTTACATGACATGATACAAAATAATCTGAATATGATGATGAAGAATCATCTCTGCTTGAAATCTGACTCAGATGATGGTTGTTTGCATCACAACAACAGACCAACTTCAACAGCCAGTGATGTAGAAACTGGAAACACATGCGATTTCATTTAAGATGAGAAACTGAAACATATAAATAAATAGACTGAACAAATATGTCCCAAGTTTGTATGATGAGTGCTTAATATTGTCTATTTCTGTGTGTGATACAGTGTGGGACGCCCCAAGCATGTGCGCGTGATGGCAGGACCCTGGAGGGAGACCTCTTCATCGGACCCAAGGCAGAGGTAAAACAGCACCATCAGCACCACCGCGGCTGAGTCATGGTGTCAGTGGGAGTTTGTTCATTTAATCATTCCACTGAAAAGAAAAGAAAATGAAGTGATTTGTTTTGCTTTTTCTAAGTATTTAGTTTTTATTCAGAAACCAAACCACACAGAGCAGCGCAGGACGGACAGACTGGTCTTTATTCTCTCGCTCTGAGCTCTGAGGAGCTTTTGAAGCTGTGACAGTGACTTTACTGAGAGATAAACACACTAAAGCTGTCACAACACTCTGCTGCACAGCGCGGTAAAGTATTCATGCTGAGGCTGACACTGAATTATCAACGTAGTGAAGCCGAGTATCAGGAAATATGCAGGGTGCCAACAAAGAGACAAAGAAGAGAAGAAGAGCAGCACAGCTCCAGCACTGAAGGGCTGAATGAGAAGCTGATGTTATGATGCACAGGGATGAAAAAGCAGCGCGTTACGACAGGAAGTTAAATCATCTGGGTCTAATAATGATCATTCATTGTCTTCTTGTGTCAGCTGTGCTGTTGTTGTTGTTGATGATGTCAGAGTTCACCTGCAGCTTGTGTTTGTTCATGTTACTCCTGACTCACCTGAATTAACCAGCCGGTCCCTGAACTCCTCACCCCCACTTCTGTGTGGGACTCGTCCTGTTTCCATCACATCACGTAATAACCATCTTCCACTTCATGTCCATGAGCCTCCTGGCAGACTGTAGTCCAGCTGTCATGTGAGTGTGTTCCCACAGTGGCTCTTCTGAGCTGGTGATGCGATGAGCCCGTCGCCACGGCAGCTTCTCAAACATGTGACTCCAACATTTCGTTCACATCTCAAGGCCTCGTGAAGAAGATTTAACAAACACTGTGCCAGATTTACCAGCTCACTAACGCCCCGTGTGTGTGTGTGTGTGTGTGTGTGGATCAGGAGCACAGGGGCCTGTTGTCGGTTCGATACCCCATGGAGCACGGCATCGTGAAGGACTGGAACGACATGGAGAGGATCTGGCAGTATGTCTACTCAAGGAGCAGCTGCAGACGTTCTCTGAGGAGGTGAGCTGCTCTCCTGCATCACACACACACACACACACACACCTGCTACCTCCTCCTCACACTCCTGCGTCCTGATCGTCCGTCTTTGTGTGTGTGTGTTTGGCAGCATCCTGTGCTGCTGACCGAGGCTCCTCTCAACCCCAGCAAGAACAGAGAGAAGGCAGCGGAGGTTTTCTTCGAGACCTTCAACGTGCCGGCGCTCTTCATCTCCATGCAGGCCGTGCTGAGCCTGTAAGACCTGATCTCTGCTCCTTCACTTTCTGCAGCTTCATCCTCTGTGAACATGACGCCAGAAATCAGTTTAATCACTTAGTCACAGCTGAGTCACCGACCATTAGAGAGCAGCCTGCTGAGCAAAACAGACACCAGTCTGTAGCTGCAACACAGTGTCTGATGAAGGAACTGACTGATCGTCTCGGGGTCAGTGATGAGAGCTGCTTCAGACTCTGCAGGTGAACTCCAAGCTGTGGAAATGCTGCCCTGTCATTGGTTGATCCACTAGAGAAGTGTGTCATTATCCATCAGGTGGTTTTCACCTGATAAGATTCAGAGTTTCCTGCAGAGCTGCACTGATGATCAATAATCACAGTTATTGATTGTTAAACAGTAAAATGTTTGGTTTGTCTCATGTTTGAGGATCAGTGCAGAAGTTGTGTGTGACGCTGAGGTCGTGTGGTCACCTGCTCTGTCTCCTGCAGGTACGCCACAGGTCGCACCACCGGCGTGGTGTTGGACTCGGGCGATGGAGTGACCCACGTGGTTCCCATCTACGAGGGCTTCGCCATCCCTCACTCCATCATGCGCGTGGACATCGCAGGCAGGGACGTGTCCCGCTACCTCCGCCTGCTGCTGCGCAAGGAAGGCTACAACTTCAACACCTCGGCAGAGTTCGAGGTGGTCCGCACCATCAAAGAGGTAAAAGACAGAGGAGTCGAGCAGAGGTGAGACGTTTGATACTGAGCCTCCACTGACTGGACCTGTGTCTCCGCAGAGAGCCTGCTACCTGTCCCTCAACCCTCAGAAGGACGAGACTCTAGAAACAGAGAAGGCTCAGTACGTCCTCCCCGATGGAAGCACTTTAAATGTGAGTCACGCTCGTTCTTCTCCTCACTGCTTCACAAACGTCTCAGCTCCTCTGTGACCCACGCTCCCTGACCTCTCGTCTGCAGATCGGACCGGCCCGGTTCCGAGCTCCAGAGCTGCTCTTCAGACCCGACCTGATCGGAGACGAGAGCTCGGGGATCCACGAGGTCCTGGCCTACGCCATCCAGAAGTCTGACATGGACCTGAGACGCACACTGTTCTCCACCATCGTCCTGTGTGGAGGCTCCACACTGATCAAAGGTGGGTGTGGCGGCGTGTGTGTGGGGGGGGGGGGTTACAGAGTTGTGTGTGTGTGAGGTTAACTGACCTTTGACTCCTCTTGACCCCCTGCAGGTTTTGGGGAGAGACTACTAACCGAGGTGAAGAAGCTGGCACCCAAAGACGTGAAGATCAAGGTGAGTCCAGAGTCCAGACTGAGGGTGCACTGTGTGTGGACCCGGGTCATCTCATACTGTGTGTTCAGCTGCACTCACCTTTGACCTCTGACCTCCTGTGACCTGCTCTTGTTTCTGCTTAGATCTCTGCCCCCAGGAGAGGCTCTACTCCACATGGATTGGGTAAGAACTCACTTATTTGTTTATCTTGTGTTTGGGGTGGGGTGAGTTAATATCTGTCTGCAGCTCTGTGACCTGACCTTTAACCCCCCCCCCCTGCAGCGGTTCAATCCTGGCGTCACTGGACACCTTTAAGAAGATGTGGGTGTCGAAGCGGGAGTACGAGGAGGACAGAGCACGTGCCATCCACAGGAAGACGTTCTAGGAGGAGCCGCGCCCTGCGAACTGCCCTCAGCCCCCCCCCATCATACTGTCAGAGACTCCCCCACTCCTCCCTCTAAACCGCTGTAAGCCTGCCCCCCCCCCCCACGCTATCCCCCTCCCCCGCTACCCAGACAAACACACACGTTTATGTGTGATCATTTCCTTTTCCTTCCTCCTCCCTCGTTCTTCCTGCTGTCAGGTGACGGTGATCGCACCCTTTGCCTCACCCCCACCCACACACACACACACACACACACACACTCACACACACACACACACACCAGACAGTCAGAGTGAGAGGGCGACGGCACCGTGGACTCGTCCTGTCTGACTCGAGTCTCTCCGGCTTCAGGCCCTGGAAGATGTAGAATATCATGACGTGTCAATAAACATGAATGTTTTTCTTTTCTTTTTTTGCTACTGTTGAAGTTTCCATTCCAAACCGAAGACTTAGAGTTTTATTTGATGTCCAGTTTGTAGGTTGTTTTTTTTTTTTTGGATCTCAGACTGGGATTAGCTCGATCAGACTGTAGCAGCGTCTCGTGCTCGTCGGCTCGGTAACCACTGGTCTTATTCTTATGGTCATGATGTATAGAGACGATCCACCGGGCCCAGGCCCATCAGGTAGGAGCTCATCCAGCTGACTGACCTGGGGTCAGATCGTCTCCTCTGTCCATGTCTCTGCATGAAACGAAAAGGTCGGAGAAGACTTGATCAGTTTTTATTTTTTTGGTTTCACAGCGAGAGACGAAACATTTAAAGGAGAAATCTGCTCTTTTTCCTCCTCGTTTTTTTTTTTACTCACGTGAATTAGATCCAAACACAAACGGTTCAGACTCGTTTACGACAAAGACACTAAAATCAGCTGTTTGGCTTTTACTCCAAAACTAAAGTGTGTCCAGGTAAATGTCTTTTTGGCCCCTGTCCTCCTCCGTAGTCGAGGTGCCTTCAGGAACCAGATCCAGGGTTAAATTGTGGATGTTCTCTCTTTAATTCTCTCAGTGCTTTGTTAAAACTCAGTTGCATGTTCATCAGAGTGACAGGTCCAGGTCCAGGTCCAGGTCCAGGTTCTGGTTCTGGTTCAGGTCCAGGTCTTGCTCCAGGTCCAGGTCCAGGTTCAGGTTCAGGTTCTGGAGTCTGGATGGAGAAATGCTGAGAGGCCACAGAGCCAACATGGCTGACATTAGTTTTTCTATTCCTCCTGCTCCTCCTCCTCCTCCTCCTCCTCCCTGGCCCCTCCCCTCTCCCTCCCTCTCTATATATCAGTAAACAGTCTGGGTCTTCTGATTTCCTGGTGGCAGTGAAGGGGTCGTGTCCACACCTGTGTCCGCCTTACTCCGGCTGCGTCAGCGGAGCGTCCACGTCGTCTTTGCTTTTTTTGGGTGTTTTTAAAAAAGATTGAGAAAAAACAAAGAGGTTGTTCAATCGTCATCAGCCTTGTGTACAGTGGAACCCGACAAACAACAACAACAACAACAACAACAACAACAAACCATAACAGACTAAAAGTGTACAAAACTGTTTATTCAAGTGTTTGCTTTTACTTTCGTAAATTCAGTATAATAAATAAGTTAATGGCTGCTGCTCGAACGTCTCCTCATTCATTCATTCATTCATTCATTCGTTCATCAGCTCCTGTAGACTCACACTGACTCACACTGATCCGAGGTCAGCTGTCAGACAGAACACACGTATGATAACAGGGAATCATAAGTTAGTAACACAGAGGCCTGAGCTACAAAACAAGTTCAACAGAACCAGGTTAACTTAAAGTTACCTGGATTAACTGAGCCTGACGCTGGTCGTCATGGTGACCCGTTCCACAGTGCTGCTTCTCCCCTGGCGTCAGGTTCTCCTCTGACTATGAGCACACTGATGTGGAACAGGACGAGCTGTCAGTTATCAGCAACATCAGCAGACACACACACACACACACACACACACAGAGCAGTACTGCAGTACATGCAGTCACCAGCAGGTGTCAGTCTAACTGCATCAGTGAGGTGAAGAGGGTCGGTTCTCTGTCTGTGCGACTCCATGCTGCTTTGATTGAAAGCTGCAGAGTGAAGTTTTACAGTGAGTCTCTGCTCAGAGGAAGTTGGGCTGATTCAAAGAGCTCCAATCAGGAAGACACCTGTAGGTGGTCTGTTTCTCATTATCAGAGTGTGTGTGTGTGTGTGTGTGTGTGTGCAGGACTCCCGCTCAGCTCATTGACTTGTGAAGCAGCTTCAGGCCGAGCTGCAGGATGAGTCCTGGCCCCTGGCTGCAGCCTCCACTTCCTGTTCTGTCACCTGTCAATCAAATGAACAGCAGAGTCACTGTGATGATCACTGTCATAATAATGTTCATAATGCTCTCGTTGGAGTGAAGTGAAGTCAAAGCACAGAGTCAGAGTGGTGCATTATGGGAAATAAACTCATTCTTTCTGTTGCATCCCATAATAATAATAATAATAATAATAACTGGTCTCTTCAGCTCAGTCGCTGGTTGGACGATGATGAAACGACGAGAGATAAAAGCAAAATGTTCAGAAGTAGAAACACACTCAGATCAAGGCCACAGGCTGATTTCCCATGGGACAGTATGTGTGTGTGGGTGTGTGTGTGTGTGTGTGGGGGGGGGTCCGTCCAGGAGTGACCCTGCTGGAGTGACCCTGCTGATCCCTCTAAACCTCAATCAGAAAAGCTTTACTGTGCAGCCGCTCTGAGGAAGCAGTGTCAGCAGCCAGGAGCAGGACTGGGATGAAGATGAGGACAATGATGATGACGGCGATGAAGATGATGGCGATGAAGATGAAGATGAAGATGGCCACCCCTCGTCTCACTGAAGCTTGAAGTCTCTGTGATTTCACTCGACACCGACACAGAGATGAGAGGAGGAGGGTTTTTTTTTTCCACCAGCTGTTCAAGTCTCTGATGACAGAGGGGGGGTGGGCGGGGGTGGGGGTGGGGCAATCTGACACTGTACAACAACCACACAAGAGCTGGAAAAACACGCACGCACACACACACACATCAGCCGTGCTGTACAGAGGGATTTGCTGGGCCTTTGCAACGGGTGAGTCACTTTGAATAAATTAGCATCAGTTGAAAGAACAGAGAGTTTAACGTCTTTATTAAACACAAGAGCGGGGGGGGGGGGGGGGGGGGGGGGGGCAGCACCTTCATCTTCCTCCATAAAATAGGAAGTATTAACACACACACATACACACATACTATCCCCCGTTTCCTTGGTTACCTGTGATGGCACACAAATGCACTCAAACACACAGGTGCTATTTGTCAAAGTCACACACACACACACACACACACACACACACACACACACACACACAGAGTGAAGGAGGTTTTCAGCAGCAGGCTGCCATGAACTGTGATGAACTGCATTAGTGAAAGCAGCGCTCTACACACACACACACACACACACACACACACTGTAGCACACATGGTCGTGAACATTGTGATGTGTTCAGGCTCCGGCCAGAACACACTCTCTGTCTCTGTCTCTTCACACACTCTGTCTCTGTCTCTTCACACACTCTCTGTCTCTCTTCACACACTCTCAGTCTCTGTCTCTTCACACACTCTCTGTGTCTCTCTTCACACACTCTCTGTCTCTGTCTCTTCACACACTCTCTGTCTCTGTCTCTTCACACACTCTCTGTCTCTTCACACACTCTCTGTCTCTCTCTTCACCTCCGTCTGTTGAGCTGATCCCAGCAGAGCGGAGAGGCTGAACGCTCCGACACCCTGTCTTTTCTGAGACAGAATCCACACGAAGTTTCTCTCACCTGCTTGTAATCAGCTGACTGCAGGTGTGTGTCCACCACAGTTAGAAGGAGCCAATCACACTGTCCCTGTCGTCACCTCAGTGTGTTTGCTGTGAAGTTTTCTTCGTTAACACTGACGAGCTGCAGGTGAGCGGCTCAGCTCCTGGAGCTGAATCATCTCCATGGTAAATTCCATTTGCTGATGAAGGCTGTGGGATGATGTCCTCACACCTGGTGAGTGACCCTTTGAGTCCAGTGGGGTCAGAGGTCAGACACTCACACACTCTCTCAGCGTGTGTTTCCTCTATGTCTCTTCCTGTAAATTGATCATTTATAAATCTATTACCTGCGATGCGCCTCTTCCATCCCATCATTACCCTGCAGAGTCCGACCAGACGCAGCCGTATGTCGAGGCTGGTGTCCATCTGCCGCCGCCGCCGCTGCCCTCAGAAGACCTCAGTCATCAGCCCCCACAGCTGGAGACATGAAGCCACCCATATGCTGCAGGCTGCACACGCCACAGATCAGTGTGTGTGTGTGTGTGTGTGTGTGTGTGTGTGTGAATAACTCCTGTTGGATAAGTTTGTTCCAGCTCAAACAGCATCACGAGACCCAACAGCACAAGAACAACTGTGTTTTCACACCTGTTTTAATGACGTGGCCACAATGAACCGACAAACTAGACAGAGAATTCAGCAAAGAGGAAACTGCTCAAAACTCACAGACACCTACATCAGATGGAGATTCACTCCCTGGTGGAGACAGATCTCCCAGAATCCCCTGCGGTGGAAATGGAGCCTCATTTCATCCAAAAGTGAAATGGAAACAAAAACAACCCTGAAAACAGAGAATAAATCAGAAGAAGTGGGAAACTCACAAAGTTTTCATAAAACATTTCGGATTCTGTGAAGCATCAGTCAAAATCCAAATGCTGCGATTCAACATGGAGAATCTCGAAGGGAAGCGGCACAGAAAACAGAAACAGAAAAACTTTTATGGTGTAAACAGAAACAGAAAAGGTCTGATGGTCTGTTTCCTGATGGCTGCTACAAAACCAGACCTCGTGATGTTTGGAACATTCCTCCAAAGATCCATGTCATTCAGAAAGAAGTATAAGGCTGAGTGGCATCGATAATCACTTCACCTCTGACACACTTCACAGGTGGATGTGTGACTGAGCCACTGAGAGCAGCAGAGAGTGAGTTCCCTCCTTCAGTGGTTCACAACGAAAAGCTCCACATTCATGAGTTGTAACTGACATTAATGCTGCGCAGCCTCGCTCTCCTCCGCGGTGTTTGTCTCTACCACACTAAGGCATGCTTATCAACAGTGTTCACTATCATAACGATCAATTACAGTTTGCATGTCACATATAAAACACATGTATGTTCACAAGCTGTTTCACTCCCACTGTTTGAAACGTACTTTCATGTCGTCAGTGAGTTCGTCTCTTTATCCTTGTCTCCTCCACGTTTTCCTGTGTTTTGTCATCAGTGCTCACAATCGACCTTTTGCTAATCCCCACAAGTCTAAACAAGCAGCTCTTAACCATATGTAAGTAGTAAAGTTAGCATTAGCCACTGTTTACATAGGCATTGCTTCTATTCTTCTTCATGCTAACCAGCTAGCCCCATCCTTTTCCGATACCGAGTCACTGTAGCCTCCAGTATGTCCTGAAAACACAGAGGTCGTATCATAACCTCTTATATTGTAAACACAAAACAGCTCGTGCCTCAGCTGGCAAGTAAACAGCTTGCTAATGCTAACGCGAGCAAAACTTACAAATAGCTTCTTGAAGAGATACATTACTTTGCACGTTTATTTACATAAGCTACCGGTCGTAGCTAACCGTTCACTACAGTAACCCGGTGTGACTGAGCGTTAGCACATCAGAAGCTGTTACACAGACCAGCAGGTGACGACTATTTTATCATCAGAGGCTAAAGACAAATTTTAACTCGACTCGCTCACAGCTTCTCCTGAAGTTAGCATGCTATCCAGTATAAAAAAATAGCAAAACTTATAAACTGCTTATCTTTTTTCAAGAGATACTCGACTTTCCAAAACCAAAACAAAGAATTTTACTAATCAATGAACTGATTTGTGCTAATTTACTTTTACATAAGTTACAAATGTTAATAAAGTTTACCATCCATTATACTAACCAAGTTTGAGGCTAACACTTAGCATATCGTTAGCTACCATGTAAACCCACAGGTAACTTCCTCTGCTAATATCGGTTACAGCTAACATACTTTGTTTTTTTTTTTGTGTGTGTTTTTACATCTGGACATTTTTACACTCCAACACATTCGCTTTCACAACTCGTCACATTCAGACGCTTGTTTAAGGACAAAAAACATACAAAATAAATCAGATCTTTTTTAAAACAATGGGCGGAGTTTAGCACATGGTCAATCATGTCAACTCTGTGTTTGTCCTCCGTTCGTATCCAGGTCCATTCACCTGCTGGACGGTTTTGCTTCTTATATTCTGGGCTTGAAGCTACATCAGCTAACGTCCTCGACAATGTCCTCGTCCTCGTCCTCGTCGTCCTCTCCGTGAACTGTCAGCCTGAGTGAAATGAGCTGTCAGGAAAGTTACAGAAATGAAGTAAAGTTGTGTTCAGATCTCAGACAGCTGTTTGTGTGAAGTGTTTGTTCCCGCTCTCAGAGGCCGTCTGCCTCCTCAGAGTTTGGCGTTGCTCGTTATTAGGTGTTGGCAGGTATTGTTTTTGCAGGTAAGGCTGAGCTGATCTCAGGTCTGGGAGAGGGGACGCACACCGATCCCATCCTGTTGAGGGAGGTGGCTTTGGTCATGCCCTCGCTGCCCACGGTGGAGAGGGGGAAGCTCTCGTAGCTCTCCGCCGCCCGGTTGCCGCACTGGCATCGCTGCAGCGTGGCCCTCAGCTCCCTCTGGAAGTTGCTGTTGAGGAAGCCATACACCACGGGGTTAATGCAGGTGGAGGCCATGGCCGTCAGGTGACAGGCGGAGAAGACGGCGTCGTGCTGGCAGTCGGGCAGGGCCTGGTGGTGCCAGTCAAACAGCGTGTTGAAGACATTCAGCGGCAGCCAGCAGAGAGCAAAGGCAATGACGATGGCCAGCAGCATGATGTTAATCCTCTGGGCTCCCCGGGTCCTCCTGCTGCGCTCCAGCATGTCCCTGCACAGCACAGCAGGAAGCCCATTGTCAGGAAATCCATGTGAAATACCACAGTAAACCTCAGGCAGAGCCACAACAAAGGAACATATAAATAGAATAGAAAAACACACAGCATCTAGGGATATTCACAAGCACGGCAAAGCCTTGTGATGTGAAGGAGTCTGAGCTTTTAAGAAAAAGAGAGGAAGTAAAGCTGCGTGACCTGCGACGTCTCAGGCGTAGGAAGATCCGGAGGTAGCAGAGCAGAACCAGCAGAAGAGGCAGGCAGTACTGGAAGAGCAGCAGCGAGGTCGTGTAGGCGAGACGATGCTTATCTGACGGCCACAGCTCCATACAGATCAAGTGGTCCCTTAAACCAGAGAAGACGCAGAGGGAGGATGAAGGAGAGAGAGGAGACAAGACAGTTCTCTCCTCCTCCTACAGATGCACACAGCCAGAGTCACAAACCTGGGCAAACAATCCTATCAACTTGTGCAGATGGGGGGGGGGGGGGGGGTAAGCCACAATTACAATGCTAAATGCTAATATTTTGGAAAAAAGCCGATCTGAATTTCTCAACCTCGAAAGTAAGAGGACGTAAAACTAACTGTTAAACTAATGAATGAATCACAGCTGAGGATTTTTACAGAATTCAAAATGTGTCTGGAGGACGTTGAGATTTCTGAGCGACAGCTCTGTCAGGTCTGAAATGAAGCTGTGAGGGACATTTACATAATGAATCTGTCTGAGTGTCAAAAAGGCGTCATGTAAACAGACAGATGAAAACAGCTGCGTTATGTGTCCCAGGTACAGAGCAGCTCCAGACACAGCGCGGTAGCTTCACCAATTAAAAGATGTTCAGCCGCAGACAATCTATATTCCCACGGCATTCGAAGGCACCACAGCATGACACTGGCAAATGTTTCCAGTACGGTTCAGTGAGGTGCAAAAAAACACCAGTGTGATCTTCAGCACGTACACGACGGCAACCACAACGACGGCGAGGGAGAGTGCATTAATTGTTTTTCAGCTGAGTGCTTCGAGGCACCGGAGGGACTTCGACTTAAATCAGGCAGATGATGCACTGAATATGTGATTATGAACACACACACGGCCATGTTGGTGTGTGATGAAGGAAATTACCTTCAAGTGTTTAGTGTAAATAAACATCCACAGAGGAATATCACCCAGCTACTCTTCACTTCTCCGTTAACCTGAGAGGAACAGCTTCAGTTTTTACCTGAGTAAACAGGTAAATGATGAAGCACAGGTCTCGGAGCTCACCTGAAGGGGTTGGCGGGCAGGCTGATGTTCTGGAAGGGGTCGTTAGTGAGGATGTTGAAGGAGAGAAAGGGCAGCGAGATGAAGCAGGCCACCAGCCACGTCAGCCCCACGGCCAGGTAGGAGTGACCTGCCGCAGGTGACCAGCCGGTGGGATGGAGGATGAGCTGGTGGCGCTCCAGAGCGATGAGCACCAGAGAGAAGATGGAGACAGTCACCGACATGCACTGGACGAAGGGAGTCACCTGGACAGGTAGGAAACATCAATCACACAGGCACCTCAACAACTTCTGGGTTGCCAGGTCGTGGAAAAGTCTGCAGTTATGAATGTCACTAAGTTTAATCATTAAACAAGTTTCTTCATTTGACTATAATAACTTTAATAAATCACAAATGAAGAACTGAGTGTTAATTTGTCAAATCTGGAGATAAAATCATGAAGTGGAGCTGGAGGGGGATTTTCCACAAACTGGCTGTTGCGCTCCGCCCCTCCTCTCCCAGTGTCTCTCTTTCTCCCTCCTTGTTTTTCCCTCTGCAGGCGGTGCTCCAGGGATTGGCATCAGGTGTGCAGGGGACACAGCTGCCCAGCATCACACAATCACCTACTGCAGTTCAAATACCCTGGTCTCCTCATCCACCACTGCCAGATCTTTGCAGTCACCCTAGCGGTATAAGTCAGGCTCCCTATTTTTCTCCAGCGTGAATTTCTGAGAATTGATCACCTCTCCTCTGTCTCCCAGCCCTGTGTCCTCACCTCTCCCTTTGTGTTCTTCAGCTCCCTGGTCCCTGTCTCCTCGTTGCCATCCCTGGACCCGCTTGCCTCCCTGAGACCCCCCCCCTTCGGCCTTTCCCCCTGGATTCTCCCCACTGGCTTCCATTGTCTTCCCCAGATTCTCTCCTGGCCTTCCCTGGACCTGCTCCCTCTCCTGAGACCCCCTCACCTCGGCTCTTCCCCATTGGATCCCGTCCTCTGGCTGTCCCCGTGGATTCCCTTTTTATTTCCCTCCTGGTGCTATCAATAAAACCCCAGTTATTCCTCCGTTTGTGTCTGCCCTTGGTTCCCCTTCTTGCCCAGCCCTTGCAACACTGGCAACCCAGAAACAACCGCCAGAGCAGCTCAGTTCATTCACTACTTATGAAACAATTAGTCCAACAAGAGAGACTGAAGTGACAACACTTTTATCCAAAAGGTCAAAGGTCAACATCACTGTTATTCACTCTGTGTGTGTGTGTGTGAGTGTGTGACCTTGCACAGGGCCTCTCCCAGCACCCAGCGGTCCATCAGTGTGTATATGACGGTCACTGGGAGACACACCACACACATCAGGATGTCGGAGCATGACAGGTTGGCGATCAGGATGTTGGTGACGTTGCGCAGCTCCTGTTGCCGGGCGATGATGAACACCAGGCCGGCGTTACCTAACAACCCGATGGCTATAACAGCGCTGTATGCCACGATCAAGAAAGTCGCCCCGCCCACCGAGGGCGGGCACTGAGAGGTGTCTGCCCAATCGGAGGCCTCCCAGACAGTGAGGAGGCTGCTGTCGTTTGACATGATGGGGATGGGGGAGGAGGAGGAGGAGGAGGAGGAGGGGAGGGAGGGGGGTGGTGTGGTAGGGGTCAAAGGTCAACAGCAGCAGAGCCTGGAGGCTGCTGCTGAACTTCTTTAAATCAGAGTTCACAGTCAGATCGAAGCAGAGACGTCAGGATGATGACGTGGAGACAACTCTGCAGGTGTGTTGTTGTTGTGAGGCGTTCAGGGACTGTGAGTGAGCAGAAGAGCGATTCAAATATAGATGCTGCCCTCTTCTTCCTTCACCATCAGCATCCCGCCAGATCAGGTTCCCTGTGAAAGACAGAAAACAGAAGAGAGCTGAGGAAAAAGGGTCGGTGAGTGCACACGTCTGTTCTGTCTGCGTCCTCACGTCCACATTAACACGCACCGCTGTCGCTTTAATGGCACTTGATGCAGACCAGTTCAGCAGCAACACAAAGGAGGACTGATGAAGTGTGTGTGTGCTGCTGCATCCTCAATATAAAACCTGAAACCTGCCCGGGAGACCGTTCACTTCAAAGACACGGAGCTCACGCTGCGTTGGTGGACGCAGGAGCTCAAAGGCCGGAGGCACAAAGAACAGAAAGTGAATCCTGTAAAGATATCAGCGCTCCCCTCTCTGTGTCCTGATCCAGATGTTACTACAACTCCAGCTGTGAGGACGGCGATAGTAAGGTGTCAGGTGAGGGCGGTCGGTTTTAACAGACACCATTTCCCATAAGTCCAAGATGTGCAAAAAGTTACAGCATCTGTGGTTAGTTCAGGTGTCGGTGAAAACAGCAGGAGAGTTGAACATCTGCATGAGACAGTGGGAAGTCTCCTGGAGCGAGACAGTGAACTTGTAACTCCTGATGTTGCGTCAATATGTGGGAGACAATGGAAAACACTGAGAGCGACTGTTTATGTGGTTAGTTCAGGTGCTTTTTTAAGAAATGACTTGAATAAGTTGAATAAGTTCAGAATGTGAACAGAGCAGGCTGAAATATCTGTCTTTGAATTATCACTGTGCTTCAAAGAGGCAGCTACGGTGGCCCTGAGGGCTCAACTCCCTGCAGCTCCACAAAACACATCAAAGACACAAACATCAGAAAACAACTTCATCAGTTTGACAGAAACTCCCAGAACAAAAGGAAGTGTTTCTGGAGGACGCAACAAAGTGAGGGACCAGGCTAAAGGCTAATGCTAAGCTAACAGTCCATGTGATCAACAGCATGTGAATCATGTGATACTGACGTTCAGCTTCTTGTCAAACCCCACTAACAGGCAGCAAGAAGAAGAACAACTGAAGGCCCCAGACTGGTCCCTCACTTTACTGTGTCCCCAGACTGGTCCCTCGCTTTACTGTGTCCCCAGACTGTGTCCCCAGACTGGTCCTCACTTTACTGTGTCCCCAGACTGGTCCCTCACTTTATGTGACTGGTCCCCAGACTGGTCCCTGGCTTCACTGAGCTGATGTTCAGTGACGATGTCAGTGAAGAAAATAACTCGATCTGTTTGAGTCACTGAGCTGAAGCAGCTTCGACACTTCATCATCAGACATTTTGATTAAAACACACACACGCCTTATGTATGTAATTATGAGAACATACAAAGTGTCACTGTTCTCATGCAGGAACAATCAGCTACACACACACACACACACACACACACACACACACACGTGTGGTGTCTCCTCCCTGAGGCAAAGTCACTTTCAGCTGTCGGTGAACTGTTTAATTAAGATGCTGCTTATTATCGACGGACCGGGCCCTCCCATACAACCACTCATTACAATGTTCATCAAACTCCTCACTCAGAAATAGCAGCACACACACACACACACACACACACACACACAGATACAATCAGCTGCCAGCTGCCCATTCACTGTGGAGAGCTCCGTCCCTCTGAAAGCCTCCACAGGCCCCTGAGGGACCATGGCTGCCAAAAAATGACACACTCACAGGTGCTGGTGACTCACACTCTCTCACACACTCACGCGCACACACACTCACACACACACACACCATCCGCCTGCCTGTGATGACACTCTCCATCTCCTGCTCACAGATTGTCGCCTGTTGAAAATGTCTGTGTGAAAATAGTTTGCATAAGAAAACATGCTTATGTAACAGTCTTATACAATCACTGCTCATAATCATTGTTTACACGTATGAACATGATGGACACGATACATGTATGTGACACAGGTGAGCTGTGTGTTCATTATGTCATTAGCTCATTACCATCTCCGTCCCTGCTCCGAACTGCCTCTGTATTAGTTTCAGGTAATTAGAAGTGATTATATTCCTCCGTGTGTGTGTGTGTGTGTGTGTGTTGACTCATGCCTCCAGATATTGGCTATAAATCTGTTACGGATTACCATCAGCTAAACCGATAAGACACAGCTCTTTGTTCTCCTCGCTGTGATAAAACGAGGCGTTTACTGTCGTTTGGAGACATATCTGAGACTCTTGGGGGGGGGGGCTCCAAGGCAAAGAAACCCCCCACCCTTACTACACACAGCCTGGATGACTCTGCGTCCTTTAAATGCATCACACACACAGTTAAATGGCACATTTTGCTGATGTTCCTTCAGTGTCTCAGGTTAGAGTTTACGAACGCACCCTAAACGCCTCACATGCCGGTTAAGTTGGATGGTACAATTACCTGGTCTGCCTTTATACTGAGTTTTGTTTATTTCAAACTGGGGGACGTTAACAAACATAAAAGCTCAGGTTTGACGCATTAGTTCTCAAGGACGTTGGGGAACATTTTGTTTTGCTGCACAGTCACATGATATGATTTATTTTTCCATATAAGGTGATGTTGCCTTTATGTAACAGAGGAATTTGTATGTGCTGCATGTTGTCTGAGATTCCAGGACTTGACTTTAATCTGTTTGCAGTGAGGTCATTGAGATGCAGGATGTGACATGAATGTGTGTGGACGTGGAGCAGCGTGGCAGCGGCGGCGGCGGCGGCGGCGGTGGAGGCCCCCGGGGGCCCGGGGCTCTGCCATGTTTCTGCCAATGACGACAGTGACCTTTTGTGTTTTATTTATTTTATAGCCGAGCCTCACATGACTTCAGGTGACCCCACCTGAACCGACACAGCTGCAGCTCTGACGCCAGAGCAGAGTTCACATGGTGCGTTCAGGGTCATCGGTCTGGTCAGGACTCACACACACTCAACAGCTGTACAAAGATGTTGTTGTGCTGGTTAGAACTGGTTCCAGGAGGTGGAGCACAGACTGGGCCGAAGGTTGTGATGATGATATTGTGATGTTGTGTTTGACGTTGTTGCGATGATGTTGTGTTATTGTTGTGTTGTTGTGCTGGTGTAGTTGTGTGTGTGTGTGTGTGTGTGTCGAGGCGGCTCTGATATAAATAACTCCAGTGTTTTCAGAGGGGGAACCGGGGCAGTCAGACGAAGCTGCTGTTTAATCTGCTGTTGGATTAAACTACACACTGGTTTCACTTGGGGTCGAATCAGAAGAGCTCAGGTCACGATGTCTGTCTGTCCCTCAGTCTCAGTGTGGACCGCAGGACGTCCTCTGGAGGACTGCAGGGGGGACGACCGGCCGGTCGGTCAGTCAGTCAGCGCAGGGTGAAACCATCCTGGAGGTTTTAATGTCTGTTAGGATTTAAAGTGTCTTAACAGCTCGCAGCAGCAGAACTTCACACAATGAGGACAGAGCTGGGAGGGAGGAGACGGGGGGGGGGGGGGGGGGACAGAGAGGGAGAGGACTCAAGGACGAGACGGCAAACAGAACCAGGACCACGATGCATTCTCATGTCTCTCCATTGTGTTCACGTTTGGACGACGACTACGAGCTGAACTCAGATCAGTGCAGCTCATTAAACTCCTGAAGAAAAAGCCAAACCCAGTGAAGACAGTTTGTTCAGGTTGGAAACGTCTCCATCAGTGATGGTGACAGTCTGTGCAGAGACTGTGGGAGGATGCACAGCCTCATTTCTTCAACACAAACACACAAATGCACATTATCTCTTCCTTCTTTTTCCCATCTTATGTAACCCCCCCCCCAACACACACACACACACACACAGACCAACACACACACAGCAGAAGAAGAAGCGGCTGCTGCAGATCAAACACGATACTTGTCAACAACCTCACTGATCCTCTCTGCTAACAACAATCCACCTCCTGTGACGCTGCTTCAAAGTTTCCCCCAGTCACAGTCTTATCTAAATAAGGTCCCACACACACACACACACACACACACCTCCTCAGTCTGTGATTTTAATCCCTTTTCTTCCTCTGATTGAGGTCGATCTGCTGATGCTACGTTCTCATTTGTGAAGTGATGACAAAGTAATTAGAGGCTGAAACTTCTCATTAGTTTCATCACAGACGAGGAGATGAGCAGAAAACACGAAGCTGCTTCAGCACAGTGATGGCTGACAGAGGCTGAGTGCTAGCATCGCTAAAGGTGCTAATCTGTGCTCAGCAGCAGCAGCAGCAGCAGCTGAAACGTTAACATCAGCAGCATCCACACGCACGAGGAGCGCGCACGTGACGATGCACGAGGATTTGTTCCTGTGGGATTCGTCTGAAAACACGTTGGACTGAGAGAACTTTCATCAGTCAGATCAAACTCTGAGCTTCATCTCATACTTAGTTGCCATGACACCGTGATAAACGAACAGGATGGCGATGATTAATGATGCTGCCACCAACGTGTATCATGTTATCAGCTCACACACTCACACACACACACACACACAGCTCACAGTGAGGTAACAGCCTTCATCTTTCATACCAGGAGTGAACCTCAGAAATCTAACAGATCTTCAAGGAGGAGGAAGTGGAGAAAGAGGAGGAAGAGGAGGTAGAGGAGGAAGATCTCCAGTCATCCAACATACATCCAACTCCATGTCAGCCTGGATCCTGGAAGCCTCCTCCTCCTCCTCCTCCTCCTCCTCCTCCTTCCTCCTGTGCCTTTGCTCCCCTGTTCTGTTCTGATCACAGTGTCACAGACAGGCAGCAGGATGGACAGATGTGTCAGTGACAGGCAGAGGAGGAGGACGGTGTAATCCTCCTTGGTTCTGTCTGTGTCTGCGTCTCCTCGGTTCATTTATGGAGCATTAAGTCTCAGCTGCTGGTAAATAACAAAGAGACAGGAGTTACAGACGCCCCACATCCATCACACACATGTTTACAGACGAGCGCACCATGTTGTACGTTGTACAAACAGAGGAGTGTGAGCTCCATCCTTCACCTCCTCACACACTCTGCAATAAATGAATAAGAACAAACCTCCCACACTCATTCACAACCGTCAGCGACGGCGGCTAAATGAGGCTCCGCTGAGTCACAGCTTCTGTCATGTGGTGTGAGAAAACACAAACCACAGTCCTGGATCCTGGACCAGCTTCCCAGGATCCTCCAGGATTTATGTTTCCTGAGGAGAGACACACTTTATTACACCGTGTCTTTATAAACAGACAGGTGGAAACAGACAGAGCGGGGGCGGGGGGGCAGATGGAGGAGTTCACATCCCATCACAGACCTGGAATCAGGTCAGTTTGTCTAAACTTGGCCACGACCCAGATGTGGTTTATTTGTGAAACACAGAGCTGTAGGTTCTCTGTCAGAGCTCAGACAGAAAACCTACAGTCGTCAATGTCTCCTCAAAATAACCAGGGTGAAATAAAGGAGGAGGACGGACGAGGTTCCCTGTGCTGGAGACTCCCTACATCATGAAGTCCTGTTGTCTTTGTACGCCTCAATTATTCATATGCTTTTAGTTCTTAAGAGTCAAGAGTGAATACTGTAGTGAGACAGTGTTGCTGTTGGTGTTTACGGTGGCCCGGAGGGTTCAACCTGATACTGATTCAGAAAACAACTTCACCAGTCTGACAAAACCTCCCAACAACAACAGGAAGTGATTGTGGGGACACGATAAAGTGAGGGACCAGGCTGGGGACACAAAAAAGCCCTCACTGTATTGTGTCCTCCAGAAACACTTGTGTTGTGTTGTGAGTCTTTGACAAAGTGATGAAGTTGTTTTGTGAGTTTGTAGCACGTTTGAGTCGTTGATGTGTTTTCTGCAGCTGCAGTGAGTTGAGCCCTCAGGGCCACCGTAGCTACCTCTCTCTCTCTCTCTGTGCACTTCATGCTGTCGCCCGTTAAAACTGACTCCTGCTCTTCTCTTCACCGGTTTCACTTCTGTGAAGGTTTGTGGCTGAATGTGGAGAATTTGTCGCCGTGACGCCACCCGACACAAACACACGAAGGCACGCAGACTCGTTTGTCATGTCCTTCCCTTTAGGCTTAATTAAATACACAACCTCCCACTTGTCAGTCCACATCACCACAGCGCAGCCCTGACACAAACCAATGTGATGCTATTTCGGTTGTTGACCATCGCTCATCTCCACAGAACAGACTCTTTACATCTTCCTGCCGCCACCGCCGCCGCCGCCGCTCTGACTCATGTGTCTCAGTTACAGGGCCGCAGCTTCATCAAGGACAAATCTGATCCTCATCAATCCATTCATCTCCGTCACGTAATAAACATGCTCTGCTCTGCTTCATTCAGCCATGTGAATACATTTTGAAATGTATACTAAAAATAACCGAGCCTCCTCTCCTCTCTCTCACCGTCCAGCCTCAGTGATGGAGACGATGATAAAGACATGATCCCATCTGCTCCGAGCTCCACCTGCAGACACGACTCAGGGCTGAAGACAGAAACAACAGAAGCTCCTCACATGTATAAAACAAATGCACCTTTACCAGATGCAGAGCTGCAAAAGGCTTTGGTGGTCAGGTAATGATAATGTAGTGATGGGGGAGGATGAAAGGAGGCGACTGGTGATCAGTGTATGAGCCCTTCATCAGAGTCAGAGTCACTTCTGTGTGAGAGCTTTGTGATGCCTTCAGATTGCACTTGGACACGTTGTGAGGTCCTTCACCCTCTCAGATGTTCCAGTCCAGGTTGTTATTGATCGTAACCCTGTGACAGACGTATTCAGGCCGCTCCCCCGGGACTTAAAGATCATCGCTAATCGAGCTCCTTCACGCGGCTGCCTCTCCTCTGCCGATCGATCCTGGACTGAGGACGTCGGCGCTCGGCTCAGACTCCGGCCGCTGCAGCAGCAGAGACAGAACGACTCCAGAAGACAAAGTTTAATCCGTGTGAATAAGTTTCATTCTCCGACCTGAATCCAACCATAAACCCTCTGGTATTATGCACGGCAGTGTCTCCTGAAGCCCCCCCACACACACACACACACACACCCTGTGGCAGCACCTCGGTTGTCATGGCAACAGTAACAAAGACGAGATGGACCGTGGTGAAACATATGACATGGATCATCTCCGTGGGTGACCTCAGGGAACTGTCCTCGGGCCACAGCTGTTTATATTTCACATAAATAACATGATTCTTCCTGATCGATACGTTAGCGTTCGATTCTTCACTGATGACACTGTCATTTATCTCACAGGCTCCGCCTCCACCTCAAACAGTGACTCTATGTTCATATCAGATTTTGAAGACCTGTTGGTTTTCCCAAGGTAACGACACAATTATCGAAGATTTCTGTCACGCAGCAGGTGGCGCTTTGCTGACTGGCATCTCTCAGTCATCAGCTGGTATCCATGGAGACAACCAGAGCCATCAGGCTGGTCAGCTACGTGGATGAGCTCCTTCCGTTACTGAATAGCCTTCACTGTTGTTTTGTTGTTTTAATTGTTTTGCAGTCTCGGGAAAATAATAAAGTTTTCTCAAGAGAAAATGATCCTGTTAAATCAAATGAATACTAATAATAATGTCCACTGAGGGCTTCCATACATATTCACCACTACTCACTAGTAAATGTCTCTACTGACAGTAAAGTCCTGCAGCCTCCAACCCGCTCTGACTTCATGAATCTGTGTTTTTTCCGCTGTATCTCTTCCTCACATCCAAGTTAAACGCTCGCTCTTTATCTCAGTCAAGTAAAAAATCATTAGCCTTTGAAAAGCTTCATGGCTCCAGTTATGAAAATACCACAGTGGACTCAACGGAGACCATCAGATGTATTCTCATTAAAATCATGTTTATTCTGCCCATTCATCATCACCCAGAGGAGCAGTGACCAGCTGGATCAAACCCAGCACATCCAGAGGAGGGGGCGGAGTCTGATCTGGACCCTCGACACCGGGACTCTAGACTTCACATACAGTCTTTACCATCAGTCAGTTATAGTCTCTGCTGTGGGACCAGACTGTCGTCCTCTGTCATGTGAGGACGGCTGAGGGAGATACATCAGCAGCAATGTGCTCATTAGCATAGACCACGCCCCCCCCTCCCGATCTGTTTCCTAACCCTGTCACATGCTCATCAATGAAAACTTTAACCTCAGGGGGGGGGGGGGTGACACCTTGTAGTCGTAGTGGTCCACTTGTCACAGTCCAGGTGACGTTCACCTGGACAGATGTGTGGCAGCTGCTGGAGACAGTGTTTAATGAGCTCCCACTAACAACCTGCAGCGCGAGCGCAGACTGACAGCATCCGGATGGAAGCGGGGTGGAGGGGGGTGGTAGAGGGGGGCGGGGCCTGTTTAATTATTGTGAAGCCACAATCAGAGACACACATCAGAGTCGTCCTGTCAAAACAAACTCTGACATGAACAGAGTTCCTCAACCCACACACACACACACACACACACACACACAGCTCTGCTGCCTTTAACATTCACTAGCACCTGGAGGTGGATCCATCCACCTCTGAAAATAGTCCCCAACAACCATCGTCTGCTGCAACATTTGTCTATTTACAACATGAAACCAGACGATCTCACAAACCAGAGAACAACAACAACAACAACAACAACAACAACAACAACAACAACAAGACAAAATTAATATTTAGATTAAAAGTTAGCTCCGTGTGTGTGTGTGTGTGTGTGATGATGATGAGGGGAAGAGTAGCACAGGAAAATGAATAAATGAATAACTAAATGAAAAAGTACATGGTGGAGAAGAAGAGAAAACGCAGCCACATGCATTTATTTCTGTTTCTGTCTGCATTTCGTTTTCTACACTTATTAATTAAATACGGCACTTTTGCAGGTTTGGGATTGGCAGTAATGACGTGTTGCCATGACAACGGCTCCAGATGAATGTTAAACCAGCTTTTGGGAAGTAAAAATCTAAAAATACAAATATAAAAATAAAAGTGCAGCCTGACGTTCAGTCAGATGTTCTGACTCAGGACCTGCTGCTCTGACCTGGGAGCGGCTCAGCTCGGCCTCCGCCGCCTCCCCACATTTGTTTTCTGTGGATCATTGAATCCCTCGCATGACAGGAAGTCACACATGATGAGTGAGTGGGGGGGCTGGGGTGGGGGGCCCAGCGGCCAGGGCTCAGACTAGTCAAGCATGAAGACAGAGAGAGGTGGAAAAACCACTGCGTGGCAGTAAACAGTCACACCTGACAGAGCTGTGGTGCGTTCAAGTCCTATCAGAAACATCTGCCCCGATCCATGAAGTCAGATCAATCACATTTACCCACGATACACCACCAGGGATCCAGGGCAATACTCTCACTAGAACAGAGACAGCCCAGACCCTGTCTAATGTGTGTGTGTGTGTGTGTGTGTGACTTGTTTGCAGACTTGCTGCCTTCAATTGCTTCTTATGCAACAAAGAAAGTGTCTTGAATGGAGCTGAAATTGAATTGATTCTTATCGTCTCGTCTCCCGGTGGCAGAAAAACCTTCAGAGAGACTTTAGTGAGGAAAATCATTCGGACCGTGAAGAAGTCGGATGAAACGAGGACGTTTGAAAGAAGGAAATTACGGCCTTGAATTTCCTAATAATCCGACCGACAGCTGCTCCGCCACTGACATCAGCAGAGGCTGCGTTCAAAGACCGTCCGCCACGTCTCTGAGGCTCCTTCAAACCTTTCCATCTTTTTTCCTAGACAACGAACGAAGGACTCATCGATACCCAATCCCATGATCCACTGCACACAGGTAACAAAAACAAACGCCACAGATCAGGGACCAGAGGATTAAACTCCTCTGTGACTCCGCCCACAGGTTTCTGAAGCCCAGCAAGCTGCTGCACTGTTGCCATCTTGGAAGCCTCGGGCCCCGCCCCCTTATTCAAATGAATTAATCCAAATATGGGCAAAGAGGAAGAGCCTGTGTGGAGCTGACTCTCTGTGGCATGTTGGTTTAATAACTGTTAGCATCGTTAGCACAGCTGGGCGTCTTGTTCGAAGGCTAACCCGAGGCTAATTCATTTACCTGCTAATAAGCTAATCAATGAGCTACACAAACAATCAGTGAAAGTATCAAATATTCAAGTACAGACTCACAGCGACTTTAAAACCTCAAGTTTTTCCAAGAAGACTTGCACGTTGTCATGGTTGCTAGGCAACAGCAGCGACACGCTGCAACACAACGGTAAATTCAGGAAGTGAAGAACCTCCCAGATGTCTCATTTCAGTTCCTTCACGTCGACCACGCCCCCCTCTTAGACCACGCCCTCCTCAGGGATGTGGTGACAACAAAGTAAAGCTCACGAAGAAGAAAACTCGGTCTGTTGCCGTAGCAGCAGCTCAGGTCACGGCAGGTCACCGAGAGGCGGAACGAGTGTGAAGTTACACTACACACAGTCTCTTCACTCAGGAGGTGTGACATCTGTTTGCTTCTCAGGCCCAACACACACACACACACACACACACACACACACCCCACACACACACACACACACACACACACCCACAGCCATTGATCTGCTCACAGTAGCTGTCAGCTAAATAAACTGTAGCATAAATTATTAGAGCTCATTAAACTCACAGCGGTGGCGGGTAAACAGCCGCTCGCCCCACGGGGCCAAACGTGGCCCCTCAGCACGAACATTTGGCCCCGTGACAGAAGTCTAAATAAACCACAAATCTACAGCAGAGCTCCGAGCACCGACGGTCTGTGAAGTATCAACAACAGACAAAGTTAAAACGACAGTTCACTCCCACAACGATAAAACAAGATGAACACTGATTCATTATCAATAAGAATCATTACAATGTGACCTATTATCAATAACTGCTCAATGAAGTCGACAAACATCATGTCATAACATCAGTAATCTGTGAGGCAGCAACACAACTTCAGTTCAACCACAGAAGAAGACAGCGCTGGTTACGATGCAGCCTATTGATCATTGATTATCTCGATTGCATTTTATTGAATTTTGATCAGAGATCAATTCTGGATCTGTGAGCCCTGTAGCCCTGTAGATGCCGTGCATGTGTTGCTATGGAAACATGAGTCCAGTCAGCAGCATGGTGCCGCCATGATTAAGGTCCAGAAATTTAAAGTTTGGGAAAAGCTCCGCCCCCTCACACGGTGACAGAGGATCATGTCATTAATGTCGGCCATGTTGGATTTTCTGTCATCGATCTGATTTCTGATCATTTGACTGCTGCTCGATTATCAGCCGATCGCCACTGGATCAATTTTGTCTTTTTTTATCAGAAGCTGCTTAAAGTTTATCAATGACTTCATTAGTTTTAAAGATACTGACCAATTAGTTCCACAGGGGGGCGGGGCTTAGCAGGGGCTCGGCCCCAACTGACTTAACGACTTTTCCAATCATCATTAACAGAAACGGTTCAGCACAGGGGGCGCTAGAGAGTCAACCAATATCTGAAGGAGACATATTAAGTAGTGCCAAGGGGGCGTGGCCTGTCAAGTATTAGCTTATAAGTCAAGATGCAACACACACACACACACACACAAACGGACCTTTGTCTCCCTGTATAAAGATGCATGTTAAAGCAGAGACGCAGTTCTGGTACAAACTCATTCAGGCTGTTCAGGATCTGTCCGTGACACACTCTGAGACCCTGAACGTCACACAAACATCAATCGATCAATCGGAAATCAAAGATCAATCAAAGCCTCGGGAACTTTCTGCTGTTTCCTCGGTCACTGTCCGGTCAAACCAGTCAAACCAGTCAAACGCAGAGTGACCAGCTCGTCACCTCTGAGTTAACCAGTGATGCTGAACTGGATCCAGATGTTGTGCAGCGGCTCGGCTCTGAAGTTGCCGCTGCAGCTCTCAGGATCTGATCCAGAATCAGCCTCCTCAACATCATCTCCGTCGCCTCTGTTAAACAGCTGGAGAACCAGCCTCCGCGGTAAACAAGACAAACAAACAAACAAACAAACAAACAAACACAACAGGACAGAAGCAGCGCGAGAGAGGAGGCAGAGCCGCACTCACCTGCCCGGGCGGTCGGTGCTGTGTCTGCGGACAGAGACGGTGGCTGCGTCTGGTGCTGGAGCCGAGCGCTGCACAGGGATGCATGTGCGAGCGCGCGCGCACGCACGTGTGTGTGTGTGTGTGTGTGTCAGTGAGAGTGTGTGTACGTGAGTGCGCGTGTGCATGTGTGGGAAAAGCAGCGCGAGGCAGCAGCTGCGCAGTGAAGCCCGCGGAGCAGCTTTCAGTTCAAAGCTCAGTCTGAAGCGGGTCCGTCCCCCCCCCCCCCGAGCAACCAGCCGGAACCAGGACCTCCTGTAAGGTGGAGCCCCCCCCCATCACTAGAGAGAGAAAGAGAGAGAGGGGGGGGTGGGGTGGGGGGTGATGGTGTTATCTGTCACTGCTTCCTGAGGTTTTATGAACCAATCAATCAGTTAAATGAGCAAATAATTAGCAGATTAATCAATAATGAACATGTCCATTAGCTGCAGCTCTACACAAACCAGGGACGTGGTTGTATCCCTCCGCCACTCAAACTAGTTCCACTTACGCCCTCATCACAGACACTTCGTCAGGACTGCCCTGGACTGGTGGGTTTTGGCTAAAAGCTGATTTATGAGCTCACACCGACCTTTGACCTTTGACCTTTGAGCTAGTGCACCTGCTCAGACTCACCTGAGCAGGTGAGTCATCTCTTGTTTCCCTGCCCCCCCCCCCCCCCCTCCTCTCCATCCCACCAGTCTTCATGTTCACTCTCTTTATTAACTGATTAATTGCAGCTGTTTTTCTCTAGTGTGGGACATTCACCAACATCACACCTGGACTTTTGTCCTGCTCTGTGATTGGCTCCTCTGCAGCACCTTTCCTTTCTTTAGCTTTACTTCCCTCCCTCCCTCCCCCCTCCCCCCTCCTCTCTCCTGTAGTGTGTATTGTTGTGATGCTGTTAAACTGCTTCTTACCTCCCTTCATGTCCCACCTGAGTCAAACGAGCTCAGGCCACAGCTGCTGCATGAAAACTAATTAAACACAAATCAGACCTCGGCTCTGTGTCTCAGAGGCCTGTGCTCTGTAACTGCTTCACCTCCCAGTGCGCGTGTTATGAAACCGTGAGTGTGTGTGAGGCTGCATGGCTGCAGTCTGGAGAAACGCCACATGTTCACCTCCTCCTCCTCCTCCTCCTCCTGTAACGTTAAGCGTCCGTCCAATCAGCCTCACAAATGAGATGAAGTAAGTGTGTCAGATGCTCAGTCGCTGTGAAATAAAACAAGAGAGGATTGCAGCTCGGCGCCGCCTGCGACCGACTCGGAGCAATTTTCTGCCATAATGAGTTTGAAAATCTCTGAGATGAACTGAGCAGAGAGAGAGATGGAGGAGGGAGGACGAGAGGAGGGGGGACGAGAGGAGGGAGAACAAGAGGAGGGAGGACGAGAGGAGGGAGGACGAGAGGAGGGAGGACAAGAGGAGGGAGGACAAGAGGAGGGAGAACAAGAGGAGGGAGAACGAGAGGAGGGAGGACGAGAGGAGGGGGGACGAGAGGAGGGAGGACGAGAGGAGGGAGGACGAGAGGAGGGAGGACAAGAGGAGGGAGGACAAGAGGAGGGAGGACGAGAGGAGGGAGAACAAGAGGAGGGAGAACGAGAGGAGGGAGGACGAGAGGAGGGAGAACGAGAGGAGGGAGGACGAGAGGAGGGAGGACGAGAGGAGGGAGAACGAGAGGAGGGAGGACGAGAGGAGGAGAACAAGAGGAGAGGGGACAAGAGGAGGGAGGACGAGAGGGGGGATGAGAGGAGGGAGGACGAGAGGAGTGAGGACAAGAGGAGGGAGGACGAGAGGAGGGAGAACAAGAGGAGGGAGGACGAGAGGAGGGAGAACAAGAGGAGGGGGACAAGAGCGAGGCAACACAGAGACAATCGGAGGCTGTTTCCCTCTGGTTCTCATCTGTACAGTTTAATAGCCTGGGGGGTGGGGCAGGGGGCGGGGGTTCTCATTGTATTGTTTCCAGTGTTGCTGCTGTTGTTACCTGCACAGGTGACGTGGTTCAGCTCTGACGGTGATAAAGATTCACCACAGCGACACAGAGGGCGGAGCCTGAAGGACACAGAGGCAGCGTCCTTAAGGTAGAAGCTGATCTCAGCTCAGCTCGGCCGTCCTCTGGTGATGGGACTGACCTGTTGCTTTGTGTGTGTGTGTGTGTGTGTGTGTGTGTGTGAGGATAAAGCCTGCAGGTCAACAACAACAATTTATGGTTTGATTTGTGACCTGATCACATGTTATTGGATCATTATTGGATCAGGATTAAAGTCTTTACTGTATTCTTCTGTATTAGGAATGAGGCTCCACCCCCCCACCCCACCCCCCATACTGTAACTGTCCAATCAGAGCAGACTGAGGTTTAGTGTACAGTCACTAGTGTACACTTTAATGTACAGTGTTGCTGTTTCTGGGGATGTTTCTCTGTCTCAGCAACAGAGAAACTGATGAGCCAATCAGAAGAGAGGA
This sequence comes from Caranx melampygus, assembly GCA_019059645.1. NCBI lineage: Eukaryota > Metazoa > Chordata > Actinopteri > Carangiformes > Carangidae > Caranx > Caranx melampygus. Next base: position 23,778 of record JAFELL010003034.1, on the reverse strand, counting down.
GGCTCTGAACCTCTCTGCTGATTGGCTGACTGTTTTCTGACTGATCCAATAAAAAAAAACAGATCAGATTTCAGAATAAAACACTCAGAGGAACCAAATTCTTCAAAGTGTTGCATTGGATGGTGGGTCCAGGTGGTGGGCGGGGCTTGGTGTGACTGCTTAGTTGTGACATCACAAAGTGACAGGAGCTTTAAGACCAACGTCTACCTTCTGTTAACCCTCTGAATGAAGCAGGACTTTGTCTCTTCACGCAGATGTTTTTTAACAGATTTGATTCACTACTACAAATTATTCCTGGACGTGTCTTCACAAGCTCCAGATGTTTCTCTGCTCATTCAGATGTGAAGTGACATTCTGTCATAACATGTCTGGACATGAGTGAAGGAACATGTCCCCTGAGAAAAGGACTGAGTCTGGTCCTGTGCTCTTGATAAGACTCGTCCCCGGCGTCTTCCCTCTTTGAGCCTGACTCACCGCTGCTGTGACCCCAGACGAAGAAGACGACGGGTAAAATGAATGTGCCCTGAGCCACTTTATTCAGAGCCACACTGCCCTGCCCACCTCTTCACCCCCCCCCCTCTCTCTCTCTCTTCAGAAACGATGTGATTGAAGTCACAAGCAGCTTTTAAGTTATTTGATCAGTGGCATTATTCAGTTTAATCCCTGTTGGGCTGCACAGACGAGGACTCTGCCCGCAGATACATTGGCAGGTTTGTGCTGCTTTGTGATTTGAAATGAGAGCACATCACTTTTAGACGTCCACCGGGATGGGATCAAATGAAAATAAACTTAGTGAGTCATCAAAGACACATTGCAGCTCTGACCTGGCATCGCAGCAACTAATAAAAGATGCTTTTTTAATTAAATGGATTGTGCAAAAGGATCTTAGCCTGAATTATGTTTGGATCCTTGGAGGTGCTGCAACAATATTATTAACTGGGCTGTGGGTTTATCGTCCTCACTGGAGACTGTGAGGATAAATTGGGCCTTGGAGCGCTGGAAGATTGCAGCTCATTGCTGGCCTGGTGCTGGGCAGAGCCTCGCCCCCCCTGAACCATTACCATTGGCCATTAAAACCCTGTGGTGCGTTCAGGAGCCCATTCTCCTCTCACATTAAAAACCACACCAGTCGAATCATGTGCAGAGAGAAGTGAGTCATGTGTGTGGGCAAGTGAATATACCATGGTGGAGCAACAACAACCCACAGGATGAGGCTGAGAGAGGGGGTGGGGTTTTCTTATACCTCTGTGAAGCCCCGCCCAGATGGACAGGTACAAGCTTCACCCAACAGGACAGAAAATAGCAAATCAGGACAATAAACAAAGATGGCCGTCTCCTTTGTGACTCCACCCACAGGGCTCTGACGCTCACAGTGAGCTGCTGCACTGTAGTCATCTTGGCAGTGTTTGACTCCACCCCCCTAACTCCCAGCTAATCCAAATATGGTCAAAGAGGAGGAGCCTCTCAACACATGGATACATCAATATTAGAAGAAGCTGTCTCTGTACCAGGCTGTAAACATTTTAACATGGGAGTCTATGGAGATTGACTCACTGTTGGAGACTCGCTCTAGTGGTCAGGAGAGGAACTGCAGCTGGTGGTTTCAGACCTGGAAGAGTCAACACAGATCAATATCATTATTATTAGGTGTTGAGATATTATCAGTATCTCATTCACTGAACGTGGAAACATGTGATAATGTGAGAACAGAACTCAGATATTTTTACCTTATGTAAGTAAAACAAACCCAAACTCCACAAACTACATTATAATGCAGAAAAGTTTCTTCTACGTATAAATCCCTTCAGTACAATGTACCCACACACCCTCTCTCATACATATTTACAGCCGTGATGTTTGTATTCAGCAGCGAGAGGCTTTTTTGGGGGGGAGGGGGTAAACACTCTCCACACCTGCCCGGTGAGTTCATGCAGACAATGAGATGCTTGTGTTCATGAAATTGCTGCAGTGCCGGTGGGCATTAGAAATAAACACACTTTCATTCTGCAGGTGAAGCAGCTGCCGGTTGAAAACCTTCAGTATTCTGTTCATGGAGGAGATAAAGAGGAACTGTCTGAGTCCTGTTCAAAGCCTCCTCCTGCCTCAGCAGATCCACACGGCACCCTGACACAGATATTACACTAAACCCCGACAGGAAGCTCCTCCACTAATGTTTAAGTCACTGCATGAAATGTAGTTATCAGCAGCCTGAGAAGAAGTGCAGGCAAACAGGGACTGAGAGGGAGCAGTCAGATAATCAGCATTACAGATGCTACATGTAGCCTAAGTACTTCTACATGGCTAATGTTAGCATTAGCAGCTGTTTGACCACATGAGTTCAACATCCTACTTCACTGCCATCTTTATTTCACTTCTTTCTTCTATTAAAGTTAGCATGAAGTAAGCAGTTGCTAATGCTAATGCTAATGTTTAAATAAGACGATCTAGAGTTTTCAGAGTTAGCTGCTAATGTTAACAAGGCTAGCTTACCATCTTCTCCAGTAGCACAGTGTTATCTCAGAGGCTAAGAGTCTCTGGGTCTCCAGCTGGTGTCTGTCACAGACCCGGGTCACTCCTGGTCCTGATGGTCCACAGACACCTGTTTGACCTCTGACCTCTGAGAGCATCAGTGAGGCTCCATCTGCCGCCACAAAGGTACAGTCCTCACGTCACCTATTGAAACCAGCCGGCCTTAACCACACACACACACACACACACACACACACAGATTTACCCATTAGTTCTTTGAGACATCCAAACCACTTTATCGAACGGTTCTCAGTTGAGAAGTTGTAGAGAAGTTTGATGCTGAGGTTTCAGATGTTGCTCAGTGTTTTTCTCGTGGCCTTGTTGTGGATAATGTTCTGTCTCCGGTCGACCTCGACTTCACTGCTGAACAAAAGGTGACTTTTTAAAAATAAGAAATATGTCATTTGGTCCCGCTGGACTGAACCTCACACACACAATTCACCCCAATGACACTTTAACTTTCCACAGTTTTGTGCTGATGGAGTTCAGCAGAGCGTCTGCTCCGTCCTTCCTCTGCACCGTGACCTTCTCTGGACACCAGAGTAGGTTTTCAGCCGCGGTCGATGAGGATCAGCGCCTCTGAATCAGACCGAGACTCCGCCCCAGAAAGAGATGGATGACTTTATTGAGTGGACCAGCTCCACTTCTCTTTTCTCCTGCAGCAGAAAAAGAATGAAACATAGAGACATGAGTTTGCTGCTGAAAGACTTTCTGCACTTAAACGCTGCTTTTACAGCAAAGGAGAGGAGCAGGCTGCGTTCAAGAGGCTCCAACTGTACAGGCCGTTTATCTTCAACAGCTTCAGGAAAACAGGCTGTTCAATGACTCAGTGTTCAATCTTAGATCAAACCCTGAAACTTGTGAGTAACTTTTAAAAACCAGATTCTTGATGCACCTCAGCATCGTGTCCAGTGACGACCCTGAACCGGGACTCGTTACTGTTACTGTACCTCTGTTGCCATGGTGACGGCGATAGGCGGTCTCGGGCCGGTTAGTTTTATGTGGCAGTTTGGATTAAAAATGAGCTTTCCTCCTCCTCGACGTCAGATCATCTCCGTTGTCATGGTTACAGCATTAAACACTGATGGGTAATAGAAACAACACAAACAGTTTAACAGTCATTCACTCTTGTTGTTGTTGTTGTTGTTGTTGTTGTTGTTGTTGTTGTTGTGGTGGTGTATCTCTCTCTTACCTGGTGGATGTGTGAGCTGCAGCTTTAGAGCAATATCAGGTTGGTCTGTACCTGCTGTCTCCACGGCAACCATGACAGCAGCATATCAGGAGGGCGCTAAAATTAGAGGCCAATTACTAAATGCTGATACAGTTGATGTTTGTCACCAACTTCCTGTTCTGACCGCACCCTCCCCTTAGCTCTCCAAAACACACATCATCATCATCATCATCATCACCAGCAGCATGAAACTGTGAACATTCACATTTGTTTTTCCCTGATTTTACTGGCCTCCTCCTCCTTGTTCTTCTTCAGGTCACGTCATCATTACTGATTACTACAAAATAAAATCAGGAGGAAGTGGTTCGACTGTAAGAAAACAGGTTTGTTCAATCACACATGACACGTTTTTGTATGTCGGATTGAAAGACTCCATTATCCTTTCAAAATAAAGCCTGTGAATCCACTGATCCTCTGGTGTCCGTCACAGCAGGAAGCCTCTCATCACTGCCCTCAGAGCTGTCACTCACTCACTCATTATGGGTTTAAAGCTGAACTCTGATCAGCCACAGTGGTGCTGATGTGTCACACACACACACACACACACACACACTCAGCAGCTGTGTGTTAATCCCATAATCCTTCACCTCATCGTGGGGTTTTGTGTATCAACAACCTGTGGCTGTAAATCCACAAACAGCAGCTTTGTGTCTGATTCAGCAGCAGAATGAGCTCGTTAGCTCCGAGTCGACCTGCAGCTCGTTAAAGCTCCGTCTGTGACCTCCTCCTCCTTCATGTCCGTTCACTGCCTTTCAGTTTTATCTCTGAAGTTGTTTTATCTCTTACTACTGTGTGTGTGTGTGTGTGTGTGTGAATGGTTTTGTAGGAGGGTTATTGGTATGGTTCTGAAAGGCACTTGTGTGTCTCCTCCTCCTCACCTCCTCCTCCTCCTCCTGATGGATGATGGGAGCTGAAGAGCGTCCCTCCCCCCAGGCCTCGGCTCTTCAACACTCTGTGGTCACACGGCTTCAGAAAATAATCTCAGAGCCGCTTCGCTCCAACAAACACCTCTGCTCCCTGGATGCAAGAAACAGCCAATCACAGAGCTCCGTCTGTCGCGCTGTCACTCACACTCCCTGATCGGAAAGGGCGGGACACAGGAGGGTTGGACCTGTCAATCATCCTGATCTAAAACTGTGATGCTGTCTTATCTCAGATGTGTTCAGAGCTTCAGGGCCACCGTGGTATACATGTCTTCACCACACACACACACACACACACACACACACACACACACACACACACTGTAATATTTACATGTAGCTAGCAGTTTACCAGTGAGACATCTAAATGTCTAAAAACAGATTCATGTGAGTGTTTGGTAGAAGTGTGGAAACAAACAACACACACACACACACACACACACACACACACACACACACACACACACAGGTTGGGTCTGCAATTACTGCAAATGTTCTCTGTCTCCATGACAAGAGCTTCTTCTCTTGACAGCTTCAGCTTTGATGCTGCGATCATCAGGGCTGCCGCTAACAAGGCTGTGTGTGTGTGTGTGTGTGTGTGTGTGTGTGTCTGCACAGTGGGGGGGCTGGAGGAGAAATAAAGTGGAGTTTGAGTTCACTGTCAGTAACAACTCGTCTCGTCCTCTTTTCCTCTTCTTCCTCCTCTCCTGTTCCTCCCACTTGTTCTTTCTCGGCTCTTTCTGATGTCTTTTCTACTAGGGCAAAACACACACACACGCACACACACACACACACACACACACACACACACACACACACACACACACTGACGACATGAATCAGTGCTGCTGTGACCTGATGATGAACAAAAAGCTTCTGTAATTGTCTCATTTTATCCAAGAGACAATTAATTAAACGACCGAGAAGCTTCAGCGACAGCTGCAGTGTGTGTGTGTGTGTGTGTGTGTGTGTGTGTGTGCGTGTGTGCGTGTGAAACTGGAGCTAATTCTATCTAGATTAAGTTGTAGTGGTTGTGACATTATCTGATATTATCAGACCTGTGACTCTTCTCCGTCTTGGTCTCCTCCCCCACCTCTGTGCCTTCACCTGTGGCGACATGGAGCTCATCAGTTGATCAGTGACACAGTGAAGTGCTCGCAGCTCTTCAGGAGGAGACCAGAGGTGGCTGCTGATTGGCGCTGACATTTTCTTTAATGGTGATGACATTCAGTTTATCTCAGAGAGCAGGAGGAGGGGGAGGAGGAGGAGGAGGGTGAAGGTGTGTGCAAAGGTGAAGGCAGGAGGAGGAAGAAAAGAGCAGATGAGTCACAGCTCATCATCTGTGTCACATCTGGACAAGAGGTGGTTAGAGGCTCATGATGATGAGTCCTGGATGGATGGATGGATGGAGGTCTGAAGCTTCTCAGTTCTTCACTGCTACAGCTGCAGCTGGAACATCTGGAAACAGGCTCTTTCCTCCACCTGCTGGGTTCAGACTTCAACAGCTGCACAAAACCAGCTGCCTGTTTCCTCCAGATCTTCACTCAGAGGAACGTCCAGCTTCACTTCCTGTGATTCACCAACGAACTGAGATGAGAGAACTTTGAGCTCAAACCTCTGCACTGTTGATCTGCAGTACAAACCTTCTGTAATGTTAACGTCTGACGATCCTAAACATTCAGTCCTCATCGTCTCTGCAGCCGTTTACACTGAGGGACTTAATATTCGCTGCAGACAGAGACCGAGTGCAGCTGCAGCAGGTCTGAGAACAGATCAGAACTTCACAGTCGTCCATGTGGAACCGGAGCCGAGCCTCCGACTGTCAGCAGGAAGTTCTCCAGGAGACCAGGAGGTCTGAGGGGAGCTGCTGGAAACTTTCAGAAAATCCTTGAAGCAGGACGTGAGGAGTGAAGAATGGAGGAGGATGGTGGTGGTGGGGGGGGGGGGGGGGGGGGGGGGGCTCCTGGAGTATTTACTGCAGCTTCTTCATAGCCAGGGGCTCTTCAACCAACTTAAACTGAATTAAAGATTAAAGCTCACCACGGAGCTCCGACTCCAAGCTCTGTACACCAGCACTCGTGATTCTGTGTATGTGTAAATGTGGGCTTTCTCAGTGTGTGTGTGTGTGTGTGTGTGTGTGTGTGTGTGTGCTGGGTTATTGTGCAGCCTGTGAATCTGAGGCTCAGTCCCACAGTCATGTGCTGCACTTAATCCAGCAGGTCCATTACATAAGCAGCTTTAAGGCTTCGCACAGTCCAGCGAGTAAAAGTGTAAATAATGAGCTTTTACATGAAGTGACATGATATTCATCCTCAGCTCCTCCTTCTTCTTCCTCCTCCTCCTCCTCCTCCTCCTTCTTCTCCTCCTTCTTCTCCTCCTCCTCCTGTTCTTCTTCTTCCTCCTCCTCCTCCTTCTTCCTCCTCCTCCTCCTTTTCCTCCTCCTGCTCCTCCATCTCTCAGACTCACAGGAAGTGGAGCTAATGACCACAAATCAATTCTCCTAACATCCGAGCTGTCACTCCAAAACGAATCTGAGAGGAACGAAGGACCAGGACCAGGACCAGAACCAGGACCAGAACCGGGACCGGGATCCGGGGCCGGGGCCAGAACCGGGACCGGAACCGGGACCAGAACCGGGACCGGGACCGGAACCCGAACCGGAACCCGAACCGGGACCACGACCGGGACCGGAACCGGAACCGGAACCGAGATCGGGACCGGGACCGGGACCGGGATCAGAACCGGGACCAGAACAAGAACCAGAACCTGGACCGGAACAGGAACCTTCAGTGGCTATAAAATAAAGACAAAAACAGGAAGTAAAACAACATGAGACCCTCGGGGAGCTGTTTCAAAATAAAACAGGAAATAACTCAAATCCAAAACAAAAGAAAGAAAAGACACTGTAGCTGCCACCTGCATCACCTGACCCCGCCCACCTGCATCACCTGACCCCGTTAGCATTAGCTCATAGCACCAGTGCTTCCTCGCTCTCCAGTTTCATCAGTAAAAGAACCATGTTGTTCCTGCAGCGTCTTCTCACCATCTTAATCTTCATCAGCAGCTCCTTCGTTTCTCCTTTGTGCATCAACAGCTCATGTCGATCATCGTTAGCTGTGTCTGCAGCTCATCAAAGGAAAAGGACGACGAGTCGATGGCCAAACTTTAAATCCAGGATTTTCTCCAGTCTGGAATCAAGACAAAGAGAGAAGCTATCAAAACGAGGCTATCTCTGCTGGCTCTGAGACGAATTTGCCCCGCGGGGGTATTAAAGATTTCCATGATCCTTGAAAATGAGCTCACTGTGTTTCTGACTCATTGACTATTTTTTTTTAGTGAAGTTGAGGTGTTTTTAGTTTTTCAGATGATTCATCTTTTTAACCTTGAGATCCAGGAGGCACCGCACACCTTCCTCTGACTCCTCCTCAGACGGCCCAGCCTCGGCCCAGCCCGGCCCAGCTCCGGCCCAGCTTTGGCTCAGCCCCGGCCCAGCCCCGGCCCAGCCCCGGCCCAGCTCCGGCCCAGCTCCGGCCCAGCCTCGGCCCAGCTCCGGCCCAGCCCCGGCCCAGCCCGGCCCAGCTCCGGCCCAGCTCCGGCCCAGCCCCGGCCCAGCTCCGGCCCAGCTCCGGCCCAGCCCGGCCCAGCCCCGGCCCAGCTCCGGCCCAGCTGCAGATGAGTTATCATGTGTTTTCGGCTCGTCTCCTCTGAGCTCTTAGATTTAATCTGCTCCGACTTCATCTGAATTACCCTCAAAAAGAAAAATCAATACTTCTCATCTAACAGAGATACTTCTCACAGACAGACGCTTCACATCTCCAACATTACAGGCAGTAAATATTGCACTAAAGTTTATGGCGGGCTGATGTGAGCACAGTGTCAGGCTCTGATCAGATTCCCGAGGTGTCGTCGTCACATTGATTCGAGCTGCTGAGCTTGAGAGGATCAGACGCCTGAACTGCCGCCAAACGCACAGAGACCGATCCAAACCGGTTTGTAGCCTCCTTCCTGCCAAAGAAGACAGAGCTGAGTGTTTAAAGCTGTTAGAGGGGGGGGGGCAGGCAGATGGGATGAAGAGCTGCCACCACCACCACCACTGAGCAGGACGAGACGCAACGATCTGTGGATATATGAAAGACTGGGTCCAGACAGAGGAACTGAAGATGATGGATTCATGGACGGCGACCTTTACTGACGCACTGAGGCTCTGAGTCAGACGTGGTCCACGTTGGTCCTCCTGACGGTCCACAGATGAACGAATGAACCCCTCTGATCTGGTCAATATCTTCATTTGTCCAACAGCGACTCCTGAGCAACAGGAATGTTATTCATGAGCAGATGTGAATGAGACACGGTGACTTTGTCAGTGGGTTCATTTTCACCCTGAGAGTCTGAAGGTTGGTGTTTCTGCTCCGTGGTGTACGTCTGATCCTGTTGGTTCTGGTCTCACACCAAAGAACTGTTGAACACCACACCACACCTCAGCACACCTCACTTCACCTCACCTCACCTCACCACACCACATGACACCACACCACATGACATCACATCACACCTCACCACACCTCACCTCACCTCACCACACCACACCACATGACATCACACCTCACCTCACCTCACCACACCACACCACATGACATCACACCACATGACATCACATCACACCCACCACACCACACACACACCACATGACATCACACCACATCACATCACACCTCACCTCACCACCCCACACACATGACATCACACCTCACCTCACCACACCACATGACACCACACCACATGACATCACATCACACTCACCACACCTCACCTCACCTCACCTCACCACACCTCACCAGCCGGTCCTGGTTCGGGGTGTCGGTTCCGGTGCCGGTTCGGGTTCGGGTGCCGATATCGGTCCCGGTTCGGGTGCCGGTTCTGGTCCCGGTTTCGGATGCCGGTACCGGTACCGGTTCGGGTTCGGGTGCCGGTATCGGTTCGGGGTGTCGGTTTCGGTACCGGTTCGGGTGCCGGTACCGGTCCCGGTTCGGATGCCGGTTCCGGTACCGGTTCGGGTGCCGGTACCGGTTCGGGGTGTCGGTTTCGGTACCGGTTCGGGTTCGGGTGCCGGTACCGGTCCCGGTTCGGATGCCGGTTCCGGTACCGCTTCGGGTATCGGTACCGGTCCCGGTTCGGATGCCGGTACCGGTTCGGGTGCCGGTACCGGTCCCGGTTCGGATGCCGGTTCCGGTACCGGTTCGGGTATCGGTTCGGTTCGGATGCCGGTACCGGTTCGGGTGCCGGTACGGTCCGGTACCGGTTCGGGTATCGGTTCCGGTTCGGATGCCGGTACCGGTTCGGGGTGTCGGTTTCGGTACCGGTTCGGGTGCCGGTACCGGTCCCGGTTCGGATGCCGGTTCCGGTACCGGTTCGGGTGTCGGTACCGGTTCGGGTTCGGGTGCCGGTACCGGTTCGGGTGTCGGTTCCGGTCCCAGTCCTCGAACCCGAACCGGTACCGGCACCCGAACCGGAACCGGCACCCGAACCGGTACCGGCACCCGGACCGGTACCGGAACCGGCACCCGAACCGAACCCGAACCGCTACCGGCACCCGAACCGGGACCGGCACCCGACCTGGTAGCGGGAGAAGTGCCAGGACCGGAAATTGGGGCCGCGACCCAAACCAGGGACCAGGACCAGTAACCAAACACATCATGATGATGCAGTAAAACAGTTCAACTGAATCTCTGCTGCTGGGTTTCGATAAAGTTTGTGATCATCTGCTGCATCAGACGTGAACGTGTGTAAAGATGTGGAACTGCTGTCAAATCAGCAACAACAACCACATAGCGTTAGTGAACGTAACATCAGACTGACTGTAACATTAAACAGATGCTGTGACTTTAAACATATTCAGATTTATTCGTCTCTTTAGTCGTTGCCTCTCTCTCTTTACATCTTCATACTTCACACGGCGCAGCAGCTAAAAAGGAAATGAACCCAACATGACTTCCTGTCGTTCACTGTCAGATACATAAACCCATCTCATGACATGAAAGTGATGCAGAAATGCACGGTGGGTTCACTGTGTTCACGTTTATTTAAGTTTCAGTGTTGAAATGAGAACAAGTAAGACTTCCTCCTCGCTCACATCACTCCGCTCAAACAAAGCCACGAGTCATATTCTGATATCTGTATTAAAGTCAACACTGGTACATGTGCACGTCTGAGAGGACCTAATAATCTCCTACACGTCCTCCCCCATCCTCCCCCGTCCTCCCCCGTCTGCAGCAGGAGATGATTTGTATGTAAATTACAGGATCCTCCCCTCTGAGCCTCAGCTCTCAGCTTCCTGATAATTCTCTCTCTCCCTCCTGTTGTGTGTTGATGTCTCTCTGCCGTTGTTTGTCAGCGCTGGTTGAGCGGCAGTCGGGGACATTTTCCCTCTTTTCCTCTTGATCTTAAATAAGATTCATCTGAGGGAACAGATCGTTCTCAACTTCAGGCACAAAACTTTATTTAAACGAGGTCTCACTTTAACTCCAGAGTTAAACCTCGTTAACAGTGAAGATTAGCGCATGTTAGCATCTCACCGGTCATGTTATAACTTCTTGTATTTAAGGTGCAGCAGTGGATGAAGCTAAATAAACAGCTACTAATTACAACCATTAAATGATTTACTATTAAAACCTAGAAACTACTGATGTTGTTATCAAACATCAATGTGAACAGGAGCTATTTGTCAGCTTTGCTATTACTATCACTACTGAGCGAACTGGCAGCTCTTTAGTGTACCAGAAGGATGTACGTTACTGTTTCTCTTGAAGTTAGCATGCTAACCAGCTAGCCCCAGCCTGGTAGGAGCGTCATCACTTCCTGGTGCCAAGTAATTGAAGCCTTCAGTCAGCAAAGACCTGTTTCCAAAGATGGAAAGAAACATCAATAGCAAATAGCAAAATAGCAAAAACCACCCCCCCACCCTCCCCACCACCACACCTGGGGGGGGGGGGGGGGTAGCAGCACGGACGCCATGATGATTAACCTGTGAAATGAATGATGCGTGTGATGAATTCTCACGCTCTTGTTGTGATTGGACACAAACAATGAGGAGGTCGACATGTGGTGTCAGCGGGGGTGTGAGGATGGGGGGGGGCGGCAGGCCGGCTGTCACATATACATCAAACTCCCCCTGCATTAGCCCCCGGAAATCCACAGCGCCATGACCCAGAAGATCGGACTTGATGGTCTGATCTCCAGACGGCGGCTCAGCCTGAAGGGGGGGGGTGAAGGAGGAAAGGAGACAAAGTGAGGACAAGTGAAGAGGAGGATCTGGTTAAAGATGAACTCTGTGTGTCCCCTCTGTCTCCTTGTGTCGTCCTGTCTCTGCTCCTGTGTGAAGCAGAACTGTGGAGGTGTTTTATTTTGAAACACTCGTCTAACACGAGGCTAATTAAAGCAGCAGCAGCTCGTTATCTGCAGCTCAGAGACAGGAAACACTTCCTCCATCAGGAAGTTCAGGGTCACACGTGTTGGGCGGACAGAGTCTTATCAGCTCGCTCCGTGTTCACAGAGACTCACAAACTAATTTGCACTTTCTGCTTTTCTTATTGCATTTTGGGAGAAAGCCAGAAGCTCTGTGACTCTGTTAATTGGAGGGTTAAACGAGCAGCCGCAGGTCGACTCTCCCCGGATATTTTATAATTAGAAAAAAAGTTTGGTCTCACAGTTTGAAGGTGCAGAACAGAACGATGTGAAGAAATGAAACCTGATGTTTCTCTTCAGGCCTCCACAGTCAGGTCAGAAAACATTCAGCTCAGAGATGAACTGATTGGACTTTTGGTGGACAAAGGTCAAAGGTCAAGGACAGTGTGACCTCTCAAAACAGGCAGTACCCGCAGCCTTGTGAACACAACATCTCAGGAACTCGAACTGCTTGGTATCAACAATGACTTTCGTGGTTAAAGGTCAAAGGAACTTGCAAAACAAAAGACTTGATTGACCCCCGTCACTGATTTAAAGGCGACGAGTATGATTTTAAAACCACATGACCTGGAACTAGTTTTAGCGGCGGAAGGATACGACCACAGGGAGGAGGTTGTAGTGGTGGTTTTTTTCTGCCAAGGCCTCTGTGCTCTCTGTGATGGATGTCGGTACCTTGGTCTGACGGCAGCGCAAATTGGGTGGAACAGGACACTGTGGAGCTCCTCAGGGTCATCGGGGGGGGGGGGTGAAATTCTTATACAGTTTTATTTAGATATTTATTTGTTTGTTTACGTGTTTATTTTCAGATCTTTGCGTTTATTGATTTCTGTACTTGTGTGTCTGTAAGTGGACGACGGTCTGGACGTCAATACAGAAAGAAATATGAAATGTTTATCTATACTCTTGTCCTTTTTTATCCTCCATACTCTGTCCCTGAGGTCCCTGCTGAGCCTGCGTTTCTATGGCGACCAAGAGGACAGTGATGCTCAATTACCTGTGTTCCCCACCCCCCCACCCCCACCCCGCTCCTCCATGCACAATCTCACTGTCTTATCATTTTCTTGTGAAAGCACGTGTTTATGTTAAGCTACCCAGAATGCCTTTCTGCTTCCGCACCTTCCAGCCCATTGACGTGCACTCACCTGCAGCAGCGAGAGCAGAGACCATCACTTAAACCTTCAATGGAATATGTAACTGCACTTTTCTAATCTCACAGTAACACACAGACTGAACACAGCTGTGGCAGAGTGAAGAGGCTCTGACTGACAGATACAAGTACCTGTCGCTTTTCCAGCTCTGCAGAGGAGGAGGAGGAGGAGGGGGAGGGGGAGGGGGAAGAATGGGAGGTGGGGGAGGGGGAGAGAGATTTTTTTCCGATACTTTACCTAACAACTGATGTCACACACCTGTTGTCATGGGAGACAGCACAAGTTCACTCAGCTCCACTCCTCTGTCTTTAGGGTCCTGTATTTAACACCTTACAAACATCTGGTCGGTTGTAGAAGCAGCCAGATGTTCATGATGTTTCTTCTTCCTCTTCCTCTTCATCACTCCTCTTCTCCTCCTCCTTATTCCTCCCCTCAATCTTTTAATAAACAGAGAGAAAAGTTGAAGTCACAGAGGTCAAAGGTCACAGAACTTTCTTCCTCCTGCAGCTGAAGACAAAGACCAGACACTGCGGACAGAGACAGAGACAGAGACGGTTGGTGATGTCCCTGAACGCCTCACCGTCCACATAATGAAGAAGAAGAAGAAGAAGAGGAGATTTGGCCGCCTGATCTCAGATCAGTTCACAGACAGAAAATTAATTGGCCACAGTTAATTGAATTAATGAGTGTTTCCCTGGAGATAAGAGCTGAGACGTCTGAGGGTGAAGAGGATAAGACACAAAGAGATTCTCCACAGAACTGGACACACACTCGTCCTTTTGTTGTTGTTGTTAATGAGCTGATGTGTGAAGCCTCAGTCGATGATTCATTAAACATCAATACAACCATTTATTATAAACACACACACACACACACACACACACACCTTCAGGCTGCAGCTTCTCCACTCTCAGATTAGTGGTCACGACCTCCTCCTTCTCCTCTTCCTCACTTCTTTCTTCCCCCTCCTCCTCCTCCTCTCGTCTTCTCCTCCTCCTCCTCCTCCTCACGTCTCTCCTCCTCCTCCTCCTCCTCCTTACTTCTTCTCTTCTTTCTCCTCCTCTCCATCTGTTCCTGTTTTCTTCTGGAAGAACGTCACATTAAGAACCTGTTTAAAAATCAAAGCAGGAAACAGTTTGTTGTCTCAGATTCAGAGTTGAACTGAGTTCATGAGAAACTGTGTGTGAGCGGCGCCCCCTGCTGTTCAGCACCGACACACACTGTTCAATCTGCAAACATTTTACCTGACAACTTCAGTCTCCTTTCAAATCAAGACTTTAGGAAGTAAACAACAGTTTAAACAAGTCAGTCACTTCACTCTGAAGATTTTCTGCTTCTCCTTTTTAACCAGTTTTTTCTTACAGTGTGAAAGTTTCACTGTTTCTTGAAGCTTCACAAATTAATCATAACTTTCAGATCAAGTCAGATTGATGATCATTGGTTACAGATTGTTTGATGCAACTACTATAACCAGCCACATCATTACGTTAGTGTGGATTAATCCGCCGCTGAAAGTAGTCCCTGTAAACTTCACTGAGCAGCTGTTTCAGTAAGTTGTTAAACTAAACAGTGTATTTATTCATTTCAAGCATTTATTAGCAGATCTATTAATCCTTGGATGATTAATAAATCCTTTGAGTAAAGCTCAGACACTTGAATCTGTGATAATTTTGTACAGCATTTGAATTTAAACACTTTTATTGATCCATTTTTGAAAGCCTGTGAAGCCTTGGATGTTTTTTCAGGACCTGTGGGAGCAGCTGAGGTCAGCCATGTTGGAGGGGTTTGTTTGCTTCAGTGTGAACAACAACAATAAAGTGAACAGGAGCCTGTGGAGTTTAGGTTGAAGACTTTATTGGTTCAGTAAGAGCAGTAATGGACCGAGTGTAACATGGTACAGTACATGTGTCAATGTAAACTGCAGCTGAATGGAAATGTTTGAAAAGGAAAAAGTCGTTGTGTCCCAAACCAGATCTGATCCCTGTGTCAAGGTCACATCATGTAAAGCAAAGACTGATGAGGTTGCAAGTGGGTAAAGTACTGAGTCAGAACGAGCCCCAGAACCAATCAGACCGTGATAGACTCAATAACTCAATAAGACCAGGACGTAGACAGAGCCAGACCCCTGGACCTCCTGGAGACCGGAGACGTCACGGTCTGATTCTCCTTGGACTCGTTCTGATGGAATATTTCACAGAGAAGCTAAACGAGGCTGCGCCGACACAGAGCCGACACTGCGCCGACGCAGCAGTGAAACACACGTCTATATAACAGATATAAGTTAGTGCGGGACCTCGCAGTGGACCAGTTTGTAGTAGGAGCCGCAGGACGGGCAGCGCTGGCTTCACCCTCGTGGATCCAGAACCAGACCACGGCTGTGTTGTCCTCCTCGCCTGCAGGCAGGAAGTGGAACACAAAATAAAAGTCATCTCATTATCAGAGGAAAAATGTCAAGTCAACAAAGATCAGACTCAGATAAAAAAACAAGCCCGAGGTTTAAAGCTGAGCGTCACTGATCAGAAGCAGATAATCAGACTCACAGATACATCCCACAATCCTCTTGTTGGTGATGGAGGGGACGATGTTGGGGTCGTCCTTGGTGCCGCTGTATGACTTGGGCTTCATCATGTTGTAGGGATCCTGAAACAGGAAGCAGGGTTCAAGTCAAAGAATCGATGGCGGCGCTTAATTCGACACTGAATCTAATTACAGGTCTCACACACATCCCAGACCGTCAGCTGCTGGGCTCAGATAACGAGCTCCAGAGGCTCCGCGGGATGAAGAGCGTGAGATTCTGACCCAGGTCCAGGCCTGGTGACGTATTGATACGCCTGCTGCCATCTTTATCACCTGATGAGCTCCCGCTGAGACACGCTCAGCTCACACTCTGAGTTGTGTGTGGTTTACGTCACTGAGCTTCATCTCCTCCTTTGTATGATTTAACTTCCCTCTTTTCAGATCAGTATAGCTGCATTAATCTCTTTGTCTAACGGACAGATCAGACACGTCATCGTACCTTTCCTCCTTCATGGTCTCCATGATGATCCTCTCCAGACCAGTGGCCTGTTCCTCATCAGTGGGGATCCCTGCAAACATCAACAAAAACACGTCTCAGGAGGAGGCAGTGAAGGCAACACGACAGTCAGCAGCCACCTGTTAACAACTGATCGTTAGTGTCTGTGTTGGACCTCGGCTCTGTTGATGGAACCAGCTGCTTCTCACTTTCTTTCTCCTCCTGACGTGTTCAACAACCAGAAACAGGTCAGTACCAAGAACTGGTTTATTTAGATCCAACAGTTACTGGTGATTTTAAAATGTCTGAACTGAAGAAATGAAATTAAAGACAATACTTTACAGAAAAGTTCAGTATTTTAGAGCTAAACAAATATGAAACTTTTAACCATTAAGTTCTCACGTTGTTTCCTCCTTTACCAACCGGTGTGTGTGTGTCCTGTGAACTCAGCACAGTTCATGACCTTGTTGTGTAAAGGTCTTCTACCACTAAACCGACCTGATATGACGTCATTAGTCCATAAACTAATTAACAGAAACTGTAACAGCTTCACTTTTCATATCTGAAGACACGTTATCTGTTTTAACGCCACTGTTAGCCCAGGTTAGCTAAAGTTAGCTAAGACAGATTTCGTTTATGTGAGAAACGTGAGGGCGGGGTTTTACCCGGTACACCTCTGAGCACAAACACATAACACACATGAAACTGTGTAGCTGCCGCTGAAGCCGTTAATTAACGTCATTTGCTAAAAGATCACGGTTGACCTTTCGCTGCGACAGCGCTGCCGACGCTGCTAATCATGCTAACGCTAACCGGCTAGCGGGCGGTCGTCTTCCGCCTGTGCTGGTCTCAGACAAACCGCCGTTTACAAGTCAGATTTCACCGCTTTTTTCCGGTTCCAGTGTCTCGGCACCCGTTTCGTCCTCACCTCCTGACGCCATGCAGCGGGTCAGAGCCGGGGCCCGGGCGGCCCGGACCACCCGGCAGGCTGTGGCGGCTCTGACAGTCGCGCGGAGCAGTAACCTTGCAGCCATTTTTCCTTCTTCACTGACACCGCAGTCTGGTCGCTGTGTGATGACGTGTGGGAATTTATCAGAGCGTCGCTTGGTCTGAGCGTCACGTGTAACGTTGGAATCCAAAGCAAAATATAAACCATTTATGAATCAGGACTGATTTTACTGTAAATATTTTATCAATAATATTTTTAATCTATTCCACGGTTTTATTTTATATTTCTTATGAATATGGGACGTAAAAAACAAAACTTAATATCTGGCAGTACATGCACTACATCATTGATTTTGTCATGTATTATTTGCCGTACAGGATTATAATTGTGAATTTAATTGGGATTTCAATAATGTTAATTGAATAAATATAAAATATATTTTTTTACAGTGTCAGTTGATTTTTTTTTTTAATTTATCACCACTAATAACATTAATTATTAAAATGTGTCTTTCTAGAGATGAACTGACTTAGTCATGTTTGATATGAACACACATTCACCCACTATTGTCTCTGAACCCAGTCATGTGACACAGCGACAGATGTGAATCAAGACATGAGAAACAAGTTTATTTTTAAGAAACGTTTCATCACTTCCTGTCTGTCAGCTGATGGTCCTCAGCTTCATTCAGCTTCATGTTTGCACCTGAGCTTTGTGTTTAACATGAAATAAGAAGATGAACGTTAAAGAAGCTCCACGTAATTGGCAGGAAACATGCCGTAGTGTCCGTCAGGTCCGTACCCTCTCCACCAGCCCTCGTCCACCATCTCTATCCCGGTGATGACGTCATCGGGGTCGAAGGTGATCTCAGTGTCATCCGCTGTGGAGCAGGGAACAGAACAACATTGTCACTAAGGTCTACGTTATAGCCTCCTTTCCTTTACCTGTCCACCAGGTGGTGCTCATGACAAAACTGACATCACCACAGGTCGGTGGTTTGATTCCCTGCTCTCCCACTTACCGAAAGATTCCAGATTAGTGTGTGTGTGTGTGTGCACATACCAGCCTGGTAGTCATACAGAGCTTTGGCGCAGATGTTCTGTCCGTTGGTCTCGGCTTCCTGCTCCTCGTGTTTAACACAGAATGAGTTGATAAGAATTAGACTTGGATCTTTTGAACTCGGACGACAGTGAAGTGAACTCAGACTCACTGTGTTTTGCTGCTGCTGCTCGTAAATGTTCTCATACAGTTCTGCTCGGTCTCTGCTGGTTCCTCGGCCTGATACAGGTCGCTGTGAGGCCGATACACGGCTGCAGAGCGGCATCAGGTCGTTAGTGATGTTAATGACGTGAGATAAAAACAACAGATCAGCACTCAGTCAGTCAGCACTTGAAAGCCTTAATCGGGTGAATCGTTTGATTGACAGATCAGGTGTCATACCTGGAGCCGCCTCCTCTGCGTCGTCCTCGAACTCATCAGACCACTCCTCCTCCTCGTCTGTGAAACAACAGAGACACTGAGTCACTCTGATGATTCACCTGCTCACTGATGTGAAAGTCAAAGCCAAGTCATGTTTCAGGTGAGATGCGACAGGTGTGAGGCCGAGGCTGGCCTGGGATTGGCCCACGATGAGGAAGAGTAACAACCAAAGAGAGGTGGGTCAAAAGTTGTTGTTTTGCAAGTCATGAGTCCAAGCTTCACCATCTCAACTACAGAACATGTAAAGCTACTTGAAATAGCTTCAATGCTAATCATAGCTAAAACATTAGCTTACAACAGATTAGCCTTGAAGCTATTCAAGAACTTGATTGGATGTTGTCTGCTGATGTCATCAGGATGAGTCCAAAGTCATTGACCTGATGACACCTGATGCTGTGGTGGAGGTTTTGTTGTGTGTCTGACCTGCCGCATGAGCAGGTGAGCCTGTGGTCTCCGGGGGCAACAGGGCTGCAGCAGGTAAGTACGACAGCACAGGTGAGGCAGGTGTGACAGGAGAAGGCGAGGTCACGGCGGGGGGCAAGACCACAGCTGGAGCTGTATGGTGCTGATGCTCAGCTGGTGTTTCTCTCTCGAATGACTTCTGGGACATGAACGGACTCCTCAGCTTCCCTGAGGGACGGAGTGGAGACATCAGCCAGGTAAGTCACTTCCTGTCTCCTCAGGTGCTGTTTACACCTGCTCTGTGTTGTTTACCTGGTCGCGGCGCAGCGGGCGTCGCTCTGTTGCCATCATCAAAGCTCTGCTCCTTCTGCTTGAAGACGTCTCGTGGGTTGAACGACCTCTGGGAGATGAGCGACCGCGCCTCCTGTCGACCACACACATGTTGAAAAAAAACAGGAAACGTCTCAACATGATGACATCATTCTTCACTCACAGGTGACCTTTGACCTCACATTAGCTTTCTGCACCGACGCGGCAGCGTTGATTCCCGTCTTCCTGTTCTCTGTCTGCGCCTCGTTCTGGAACAGACACATGATGTTTGACGCAGGAAGTCACACGGCTGCTGCTGTTAGGGACTATTTACAGCGGCGGATTGATACACATCAACTCTCACCCTCCTCTGCTGCTCTCGCTCTCGTTCCTCCTCTTCTCTCTGCTTCTGAGTGATCCTAGCGCACACACACACACACACACACACGTTTATAATGTCTCTGTGTGTCTTTGACCAGAAGAAATTAAGAAGGGCTCCAGTGGCCGTGGTGCGTTCAGGGCCCCTGTGATTCTGGACGCTCACCTCTCCTGTTCGATCTGCTGGGCTCTGTCTCTCTCCTCTTCTCCTCTCTTGCCTCTGTCTCTCGTCCAGCTCCCTCCTCTCTCTCTCCACCCTCTGCCTCTCCTCCTGCACTCGTCTCTGCTCCTCCCGTCGACGAACCTCCTCGTCCCTCTGTCCAGGAGAAGAAGAAGAAGTCACCTCGGGTCTTTAAACTACACACACACCAGAAGAAGAAGAAGAGAAGATGAAGAGGAACCTGAGTCTGGTTCCAGAAGTCGTCCTTCTGGGTTTGCTGAATCTCCTCCACGGCGTTGACCTTCCTATAAACTGAACCCTGAGGACGAGTGGAGGAGGTAAGACATCATACTTAACAAACACTAACACACACAGACACTGCTCTACGTGTGTGTTTGTGTGTGTGTCCTCACCACTGGTCCTCGGGGGACGTCTTTGAACTCAGTCTGTTTGTGAAGTTGAAGTTTGCTCCAGACGCTTTGGCCACTTTGGACAGGATGGTGTCCGGTTCCACGTCCTGCTCATCGCGGGCGTTTATGGTCACATGGGCTCCCTGTGAACACACACACGACAACACACACACACACACACACACGACAATATGTTTGAAACACAAAAGACTGATGAGGACATGAGGACGAGTCAAAGTGTCTCACAGAGCAACATATATGAAGCTAGAGCTGTCATGCAAATGTGTGTTCTGTTACTCTGACCTTTGACCTCTGACTTCAAACATCTGGAGCAGATGTTTGAGGTCAGAGGAGTCCAGAAGTTTCTGGATGATATTTGTCATTGTTTTTGGTTCATGTATAATAAAGTTACATTTGAATAAAGCAGCATAGAGTCTGACCTTCAGGAAGCCGGCCATGGAGCTCACATGGTTCGCACAGAGTCCTTTACGAGAGTCCTTCACTCCTTCACCTGTCTGATGAGCAGGAACACACACACACACACACACACACACACTGTGAACACACTGTAGTGGTGTGGATCACAGTTTACTCACTGGTTTGTGTGTGTGTGTGTGTGTGTGTGTGGTCTCACCCAGTTGATGAGGACGTATTTGGACAGACCAGAGTTTGGGTCTGGGACTCGACAGAAGGCGTACATCACCTTCCCACTGCTGAGCTCCTCCACCATCTCCTCCAGACCACCAGCTACACACACACACACACACACACACACACACACACACACAAACCAGTGAGTAAACTGAGTTGTTTACTTGTGTTGTTTACATTGATGAAATAGCTTGATTGCTAGTTAGCTTATAGCATGCTAACGCTACAAACATGGACCCAGTGTCGATGAGGAAAAGACCTGACTGATTCGAATGCCTAGTTGTTTGTTTGTTTGTTTAGCAGAAGGTGTTGACAGACACTAATGCTAATCAGGAGGCGTTGGCATGGAAACGTTGGGGAACCCCTGCAGCAGGATAGTTGAAGGAGCTCCACCTGTAAATCACTGAGGTATTGATCATTAAAAGTCATAATATAAAGTTGGTAACAGGCTGTTCATCAGTTTCTATGTGTCTCTCTCCTGATTGGTCGACTCGTCTCCACTTCCTGTTTTCTCAACTTTGATGTCTCACTCTGATCACATGACCACTGCCTCCTGCTCTCACCTCCTTTCTCTGCAAGTCGGATGTCGTTGCTGTTTCCTTCGTAGGTGAACAGCACCCTGGGAACAGAGGACAGGGCCGAGACGTCAGGGTGTGGACGAACGCACCAACACAGGTGATTCAGTGAAACAGGAAGTGAAGAGTGCACCTGTCTTTATTCAAACTCACCAGTTTGTGTCCGACTTGCCGTCCACCACCTCCTTGTAGGCGGCCATGAGAGCAGGACCGTTCTTACTCAGGTTCACTGCCATGTCTGCCAGGTCTCCTCATCCACAGCTCACACACACACACACACACACACACACACACGGATCCAGCAGAAAAAAAAAACCAGAGAGCACAGAAGAACGTCCAGGTGTGTGAAACAGAGGAGAACGTTCAGGTGTGTGTGACACAGAAGAACTGAGGGAAGAGTGGAACCAGTCAGGTAAGAAAATCAAAACCTGATGAACCACATTCTGACAGAGTTCCTCCTTCCATCAGAGAAAACACACATTCATGTGAATCCTGGGCGTGTCTTCTGATCAGTGTGTGTGTGTGTGTGTGTGTGTGTGTGTGTGTGTGTGTGTGTGAGAGAGAGAGAGAGTGATTATTTGGGTTGGTTATGCACAGAAGCAGAAGAAGAGAGAGGAGGAGGAGGAGGGGAGGTATCACCTTACAGTTTATGATGTGTTCAAGTGCAGCCGCTCACATCTAGATCCATGAACTGACCTCAGATCAGTCCACAGACCTCCTCTGTTGTGATGTCATTTGATGCAATTTCAACGTGTGTGATTCGCACGATCACACGCGTCACATGTTCTGTCTCTGTCTGACTCTCTGATGGATTCACGGAGGACAGATGTGCAGGAAGCAGAAAATGAACACACTTCCCTGTTGGACAACGACCTCCTCCTGCTGCAGGTGGAGGGAGGGGCCTCTGATGTGACACATGTGATGTGATGAGTTCCAGGGATTGATCAGTGATTTAATGGAATTTTATTTGTGTTTGATTTTTTGATCGGGGGGGGGGGCCTTTAGCATTCAGCTCTTCATATGCAGATAGAGGTGGTTCCATTTTTCTGTTGTCATGGTGAAAGGTGAACATCTAAATGTGTAAAGTTTTTGTAGAAGTATTTTTAAAAAAGAAAAAAGAAACTTCACCTAAATTCATTTTCTTTCTGTTTTATGTTTTGTTTTCTGTATCTGCATCTGTGTGACTCTGACAGGTAATTACACGTTTCTACCAGCAGGTGGCGCCAATGAGCAGCGACATCAGAACAGCAGAGTGAAGCCACAGGTGGAGGAGTGAAGACAGGGCAGCTCAGTACGGTGTGTGTGTGGTGTGTGTGTGTGTGTGTGTGTGTTTGTGTGGTGTGTGTGTGTGTGTGTGTTTGTGTAAAGTTCACGCTGACTGTTGCTTCCTGTGACAGAGCGACACCTGCTGTCAGATGTGAAATAACAAAGTGAAATAATAAAAATTTGTCTAATCATCTGAGCAGAAGTTTTATAATAATTAGTGAAAAACAATAATATGATATATTTTCTTTAATGTCAGTGAAGTTGGACTCAGAGGTTTTGTTTTGACTCGTTTGGCGACGACAGAAAATATGAGATGAAATGATTTTATAAAAAGTCTTTGTTCATTAAAGCTGTTGAAGCCTCCGAGTCACGGGTGTTAATTACCGTCCTCGTTTGCACTCGAATGCAAAGTTCACTCCATTTAGTGTAACTTGTTTTCATAGGCAAACTAGATTCACCACAGGCCAGAACACACACACACACACACACACACACACAACCAGCAGGAAACAGTAAGTCACACACACGACCACACTTCATTTACATAAAGGCTCTCCTGGTGATTTGGTGCTGATGAAGTGATGTTCACAGACAGTTCGGGTTTTGTAATCGACCTGCGTAAAAACCTGCAGCAAGTTTTTACTGATGAGGAACATTTTACTGCAGAAGAAGAGAAACTCAGTGATCAGTGTTGAAGTTACACAAGAAGAAGAAGAAGTCTGAGTCAGAAAAATGGAAAACTGTTAGAGATGCTGATGTCACACAGGTCAAAGGTCACACTCAGCAGTTTTCACACAGGACTGTTGCACGTTGATTTTATTGACTTTTCAGTCAGGTTTGACTCAGGTGAGTTTGTTGTGTTTGTTGGGGGGGGGGCACATTTTTCCTTTCACA